>WSYH01001066.1:0-142838 GCA_036426205.1 Ascaphus truei | reverse complement strand
TATTAAAGAATGTACTGCATTGTATTAAAAACATGTGACTGTAAACCATAGTGACTGACAAATATTTTCACATCCTGATGAAATACTGTCTCAGTGTACTCTCAATTCTCACAGTGCTGTGCACATCAGATTTACATTTCAAATTCGAGAGGGGATTTTCGAAAGCATTACCGTTCAAACAACAGGCCTCTAAGGGTTGGGGGAGGGGGATGGTGTGATTTTGAGCAGGCGTGCTGAGTGTTTGTAGCTCGGCTATGGGCGGATTAAGAACACAATGGCAATATGCAGCAGATCAACGACCCAGTGGAGAGAGGGGTGTGTTACTGTAGGCTAGGGTGACTCAGCCGATTGACGCTTGGCTAGGGAGGGATTAAAAACTCTGGAGGTGTGTGGCTGAAATACTGTAGTTAACAGCAGTGTAATTTCAAAAGGCAGCTCATCATAATAATTTGATGAATAACCCCCAAAGACAACCCCCAAATACAGTACATACAAAGCAAGTCACTTTAACTCCCTGTGCCCCATGCACCAAAAATGTTCTTGTGCACTTTAAATTGTTTCAATATTGTAAATAAATGTTTTTGTACTGACTCCACTAATAAAAGACATGTTGAATTGCCTCACATTGTTTCATCTGCTCCTTTGCCAGTGTAACAAATGTACAGTAGCGGCTTGCTGCACGGTTTTTTTACTGCAGGTCGCGCATTGCGTAGGAACTACGGCAATTGGCGTGGGAACTAGGTCAATTGGCGTGGGAACTTCTGTTCTAGGGCGCCTAGAAATAAAATTCATTTTGCCCCTAGATGTTAGGAACCTCTTCACTTGACCCCAACAGAGTCCGAGCAGTGTGTACAAAAAATACTAAATGGCGCTCAAACACTCAATCAAAGTGCAACAGTGCAGTAACAGTGATAATACAAAGTGATATTAAACAATATACCCGTGCACTTAAATAAAAACAAAGACACTCAAACCCTTCACGGACTAGTTCCCAGGTCCACACTCAAAAGCAAAAACGAAATATCAGGGGAGCGTCAGTGTCTGAAAGAAAATAAATAAACTACCATAGTGCATAATGTTACAATTAAACATTGAGAAGGTAGAACTCCATAAGGAATATGCTAGATCATGGATGATAGCAAATATCAGTCATAAACCAGGGGCAAAAATAGGGAGGTAAAAGACCCAGTAGAGAGACACAGAGCTGAGATATAAAATGCCAAAAACACTTTATCCGACAGTAGTAAAAATCAAGGCTTACAGGATACCAGATGATATAAGGCGTTGGTTAAGAGTGATCTTGATGCCAAGTCGCGACCTCGGGAAACCCCCTCATGCAACCGCCTCCTTCACTGGCTCCGTCCTTGCTGCTAGTCCACGCCGACACGTCACTTCCGGTTTGCACTGGTATAGCTGGCGTCACCGGAGCTGCTGCTTGTCTCCCTCTAGGATCTTACGCTGAGGGTTACGCTCTACGCGTTTCGCCGTGCAAATCGACGGCTTCGTCAGGAGTGCTTTAACCCATAGAAGGCTATCTTTATATACCCTCCAATATTACACTGACCTTTCCTCCCATTGGTCTAAGTGTAATTAGATCTAAATTGAGTAAGTAATTACTTGTCATTACCCTCTAATACAATTTAAATCATGCACAAAGTTTATACAATAAGATTAAAATTCAGTTTTTAATATAATCAATTTTTTAAAACCATCAATATTTGCAAAACATTTGTACTATGTAAAACATATAATAAAAATATATAAAAACGTATAGAAACCTATAGTATATATAAACAGTCCCCACAGAACTCAATTAAAGGAAGCGGCGATTGTTGTATCTCAAAAGACAAAAAAAGAAAATATTATCAGTACAGAGTATCAGTATGTCGCAATCACATAATTTGATTTCTCTTGACATAAACATTTACTTTCAAAGGAATCATAAATTTAAAGGAAAGCATTTAACTCAAAATCAACATTTAGACCCAAAGGTATCAGTGATTTCAGAGTAAAGATCCAGAAACTTTCTCTTTTTTTCAGGGTAGTTATTCTGTTTCCCCCTCTCCAGTTTGGTAACACTTGCTCTAATACAGTGAATCTGAGACCTGATGTGTCACTATTATGTTTAAGGATGAAATGGTTAGACAGATTATGAGTAGTTAAACCTCTCTTATGTTGCCCACATGTTCAAGCACACGTGTTTTTACTTGTCTAGAAGTTTGCCCTATGTACTGTAACCCACATGGGCAACATATGAGGTACACCACATGATCTGATTTACATGTTAGCATTTGTTTAATCTGGAACCTTTCTTTTGTGACATTTGATGTAAAACTAAATTTATCCTCACACCTATATTTACATGCCAAACATGTTGTGCAGCCATAGAAACCTTTCATTTGTGTAAGCCACCTATTCCCATTTAGATGCACTTTCGGTAGTGCACTAGGTGCCAATTTTTCTTTTAGGGATTTTGCTCTCTTAAAAATTACCGTAGGTCTTTCTGGGACAATATCCCCTAATATAGGATCATTCTTGACGATATGCCAATGTTTGTGTATTATACTTGATATTTTGTCAGTCTGTCTATTATAGTTAGTACAAAAGGAAAATTCAAAGTTCTTATTGGGTACTGTTTGTTTTTTGTTATACAATAGATCTTTTCTGTCTATACTCTCTGCTCTTATGAGAGCATCTTTAATGATCCTGTCATCATAGTTTTTTTCTCTGAACCTATCCTGGAGAAAGGCAGATTGTTTGTGGAAATTATTGTCATCCGAACAGTTTCTTCTAATCCGCCTTATTTCCCCATATGGGATGTTATGTAACCAGTTAGGATGGTGGCAGCTGGTGGTTGATATATAATTATTAATATCTACGCCTTTGAAAAAGGTCTGTGTTTTTATCTGTCCATCCTCAATGTAAATTTCTAAATCTAAGAAATTAACCTTTTGTTGGCTATATTCACAATTAAATTGTAGATTCAGTACTTTATCATTGAGGTACTCTATGAATTGGATAAGACTCTTTTCATCTCCCTTCCATATGAATATGATATCATCGATATATTTACGCCATAGGCACAAATTCACACCCAGCTCCGCAACAGACCATATATGGTCTTCTTCCCATGCTCCCATAAGCAGGTTTGTGTAGCTAGGTGCAAATTTTGTGCCCATGGCAGTACCGCGTTTTTGTAGATAATATATCCCCTCGAACATGAAGTAGTTGTGTTCCAAAATGAACTTAATGCCATCTAAAATAAAATTAGCCTGTTCATTAGGCATCTCTGGATCTTTGGCTAATGCTCTATCAACTGCTTCATGTCCGTCCCTATGATTTATGCACGTGTAAAGTGAGGTGATATCACAAGTAACCAGGAAACATCCATTTCCCCAGATTTGATTATCTAAGATACGTAAGATGTCAGTAGTATCTTTTAGGTAAGATGGAAGTTCCTTTACAAATTTTTGCAAATAGACGTCTATGTAGGCGGATAAATGGAAAGTTAAGGAATCTATGCCTGCAATTATAGGCCTCCCAGGGGGGGTTAACTATATTTTTATGAAGTTTAGGGAGATAGTAATAAATATAGGCTTTACAGGATTGTCTCTATATAGAAAATTATATTCTTCTGTATTTATTACTTCATTCATCCTACCATTGTCTAACAGGATTTTGAGTTCTTTCTGAAACTCCAATGTGGGATCTTTTTTCAGAGGTTGGTATGTGTGAATGTCTCCTAGAATTCTTTGAGACTCTGCGATATAGTCCTTTCTATCTAAGATAGCCACTCCACCTCCTTTATCAGCTTGTTTTATAACTACCTGAGTATCTTCCTGTAGAATTTTTAAGGCCTTTCTTTCAGTGTTGTTTAGATTGTTTTCAAATCTTTTCTCAGATTTGACTAATTTCTCAAAGTCTTTTTGGACTAATTGCGAGAATACTTCTAAATTGTTACCCTTCACATGCTTAGGATAAAATGTTGAGGGTAATTTAAGGCCCGAATGGACTAAAGATGATCCTATTTCTGAGGTTTTGGTTGTGCAAATTACATCCGCATCTCTCTTGAGATTGTCAGCTGTTCTTTGCTCAACTTCTTTTGACCTAAAAAATCTTTTGATAGTCAATTTTCTCAGGAACCTCTGAGCATCTACAAAGAGGCCGAAGTTGCTCGGACCCACTGTGGGAGCAAACTTCAGGCCCTTTGAGATTAGTGACTTTTCTGGGTCAGTCAGGATTTTGGAGCTGAGGTTAAAGATATTATTTCCTATCTTTTGCTCTTTTTGAGATATTTCTTTTTCTCTTCCTCTTCCCCTTTTTCTTCTGTTCTTACTCTCTTCCTTTCTGATGAGGGATCCCTTTTTAACAATGGGGCATATTTGTTCATTTTTTGAAAGGAGGTGGACACACCCTCCCCTAAAAAATCCTTCTTATTTCCATTTTTGGGGCCATTTTTAGTAAACAATTTATCCTTCTGAATTTCTCGTTGCTCTTGTCTATTGTTAGTCACTATCTCTACCTCTGAATCAAAGTCTATGCTAATAGTCCTTTTTGGTGTTTTCTTTACACTAATCTGTACTTTCGCCTGATTATTTGGAGTTCTTTGTTGTTTATTCCTCCAATTCTCTCTTTCAGGACTTTTTCTATATTTATTTTTGTTTTGTATCTCTCTCTTATTTTTAAAAGATTTACCTTTCTCCCTTGATTTTTCCCTCTTTGTAATTTGTTTTTTACTATGAGGTTTATTTTGGGAGTTCTGTGGAGATTTAGCTTCAATAATTAAAATCTCTTTTGAACTGTCTTTCTCATCTGGATCAGATTTTCTTGGAGGTCCATTTTTATAATCCTCCTCATCTCTAAGAAATTTTTTGACCTTTTTAGTGATGGTTTCTTTTCTGATTTTGTCTAATTTGTTCTGCAGATTGATGTCTTTTTCTTTAAACAGACTGGTCTGATTTAAGTTACCAATCCTTAATTCGATCTCATTGATCTCAACATCAATCTGCAGAACATGGCTCTTCTGTTGTTCAATAATTAGAGATATTAAATCCCTTGAGCATCCTTCTAACAGATTGTACCATTTATCAATAAACACCTCATCCTCAAGGTCCATGGATGGGTGTTTCTTGATTCTTAATCCTTTTGGGATTCTACCACTCAATAGGTATTGCTCTAAAAAAGTGTAATCCCAAAACTTTTTAATGTCTTTAACAAAAAGTGTTTCTAATTTCTCAAATTCTGACTCTAAAGTGTGAGACTCTTCTAATACAGAATCATTATCTAAATTAAGTTTTAATATATTATTGAAATCCACAACCCTTGTGTGCCTTCTTGAAAAAACATTAGAGACATTGTTATCAATCTCTATATCTTCTACATCCAGTGGTGCTGCCATATTAGTGATAGAAACTAAACAGAACTATGTGTACAAAAAATACTAAATGGCGCTCAAACACTCAATCAAAGTGCAACAGTGCAGTAACAGTGATAATACAAAGTGATATTAAACAATATACCCGTGCACTTAAATAAAAACAAAGACACTCAAACCCTTCACGGACTAGTTCCCAGGTCCACACTCAAAGCAAAAACGAAATATCAGGGGAGCGTTACAATTAAACACTGTCGGGATCAAGTGTTTTTGGCATTTTATATCTCGGCTCTGTGTCTCTCTACTGGGTCTTTTACCTCCCTATTTTGCTCCTGGTTAATGACTGATATTTGCTATCATCCATGATCTAGCATATTCCTTTTGGAGTTCTACCTTCTCAATGTTTAATTGTAACGTTATGCACTATGGTAGTTTATTTATTTTCTTTCAGACACTGACCCTCCCCTGATATTTCGTTTTTGCTTTGAGTGTGGACCTGGGAACTAGTCCGTGAAGGGTTTGAGTGTCTTTGTTTTTATTTAAGTGCACGGGTATATTGTTTAATATCACTTTGTATTATCACTGTTACTGCACTGTTGCACTTTGATTGAGTGTTTCAGCGCCATTTAGTATTTTTTGTACACATAGGTCTGACAGGCAGGCACCTTGTTGCGCAGCAAGTTGGCTGCCAGCATCCAGTGAGCTACAGCTTGCTGCTGTAGGCGCTGGGACTCGTTAGGTATTAGTAAGTACAGTCAGGGCTGGGAAGACTTAGGGGAGTGGGGCAGGTTATTAACCCCTGTAGGCCCCTAGCAGTTTCCCCAAAGCCACTTCAGGTTGCTGTGCTATAGGGACGGCCTATAGCATAGAGCGTGTCATTTAGTGTTAGTTAGGGACTCAGCGGATGCTGCGGTTCCTGTGAAGCGGTTCGGACCCACGTGGGGGTCCACAGAGACTATTCCAGAGTGAGACCGCCCTGGCGGTCCACGTGCAAAGGAGTCCGGCGTAGGATCAGATGGAACCATCACACGATGGATCCTTTGTGAAGCCAGTTGGAGATCCGAGCACGGTAGTGCTCGGCAGGTACTATCTAATACACAAGTGCACCAACGGGCCCTTAGTTTAAGAGTGACTGCGCAGTCACCCATTGACTCTCTCTGCAAGAGTGCGGGACATTGGGTGGGGTTCTTTGGACACTGGGTGGGATCACCTGGTGTTGGGGAAGCGTCCTGCTGGACGTCGCAGTAAGTGTCTCCTCGAGAGAGAGAGGGACCCCTGTTCTGATATGTTATGTGATACCTGTCATGATGTGTTATATTCTGTTCCTAAGTAAATAGTATTAGTTATTATATCTGTGTGTGAGTATTGATTATTAGTAATTGTCCTGCGAGGAACCACTCCCCCTCTGGTGGGAGCCATCGCAGGTGGAGGCGCTGCATTGTTGTAAGTGAGTACCCCTAGTATAATTGCCCCAGGTTCCCCGTGGCGGAAGCTCAGCCCTCCTGCGAGCCAACAGGTAATGCACCACACCTATGGTAACCTTGTATGTTCCCTTGCACCCCACACTATATCTGCGATTGGGGGGGGGGGAATACCCGTTACACACATAAATCTATTTACAAGACTCACAGTGAGGGCTCAAGTCAGAGCTCTGAAGAGCGTCAGTGTCTGAAAGAAAATAAATAAACTACCATAGTGCATAACGTTACAATTAAACATTGAGAAGGTAGAACTCCATAAGGAATATGCTAGATCATGGATGATAGCAAATATCAGTCATAAACCAGGAGCAAAAATAGGGAGGTAATAGACCCAGTAGAGAGACACAGTCGAGATATAAAATGCCAAAAACACTTTATCCGACAGTAGTAAAAATCAAGGCTTACAGGATACCAGATGATATAAGGCGTTGGTTAAGAGTGATCTTGATGCCGAGTCGCGACCTCGGGAAACCCCCTCACGCAACCGCCTCCTTCACTGGCTCCGTCCTTGCTGCTAGTCCACGCCGACACGTCACTTCCGGTTTGCACTGGTATAGCTGGCGTCACCGGAGCTGCTGCTGTAGACTGTAGCTTGTCTCCCTCTAGGATCTTACGCTGAGGGTTACGCTCTACGAGTTTCGCCGTGCAAATCGACGGCTTCGTTAGGAGTGCTTTAACCCATAGAAGGCTATCTTTATATACCCTCCAATATTACTGACCTTTCCTCCCATTGGTCTAAGTGTAATTAGATCTAAATTGAGTAAGTAATTACTTGTCATTACCCTCTAATACAATTTAAATCATGCACAAAGTTTATACAATAAGATTAAAATTCAGTTTTTAATATAATCAATTTTTAAAACCATCAATATTTGCAAAAAAATTTTACTATGTAAAACATATAATAAAAATATATAAAAACCTATAGAAACCTATAGTATATATAAACAGTCCCCACAGTACTCAATTAAAGGAAGCGGCGATTGTTGTATCTCAAAAGACAAAAAAAGAAAATATTATCAGTACAGAGTATCAGTATGTCACAATCACATAATTTGATTTCTCTTGACATAAACATTTACTTTCAAAGGAATCATAAATTTAAAGGAAAGCATTTAACTCGAAATCAACATTTAGACCCAAAGGTATCAGTGATTTCAGAGTAAAGATCCAGAAACTTTCTCTTTTTTTTCAGGGCAGTTATTCTGTTTCCCCCTCTCCAGTGTGGTAACACTTGCTCTAATACAGTGAATCTGAGACCTGATGTGTCACTATTATGTTTAAGGATGAAATGGTTAGACAGATTATGAGTAGTTAAACCTCTTCTTATGTTGCCCACATGTTCAAGCACACGTGTTTTTACTGGTCTAGAAGTTTGCCCTATGTACTGTAACCCACATGGGCAACATATGAGGTACACCACATGATCTGATTTACATGTTAGCATTTGTTTAATCTGGAACCTTTCTTTTGTGACATTTGATGTAAAACTAAAATTATCCTCACACCTATATTTACATGCCAAACATGTTCTTGTGCAACATTGTGTGGAACATAATCACAATGTGGCATCTTTACGTGTCATGGGAGTTGAATCCGTAGCGCCCAGACAAGGATCTCCGGATAGGGAAACATTTCTGCTGAGACGAGAAGCATTCTACATGCTTTAAACACCAGTAATGGTGTGGGCCTTAATGAACAACAAAATGTGAGATTTTTTCTTAACAGAAGGTAATTCTGTCTTCTTACAGGTACAAGTGACCTTGAACCATCTCTGGACTTCGGATCATTCTGATGGGGAGATCGCTATTTTTCCCCTTCCCCCTTTTTTCCCTCACCCTTCTCCCCCCGCCCTCTCCCCCTCCCCTCCTCCCATTTCCCCCCCCCTTCCCTCCCCCCTCCTTCCCCCCATTTCTCCCCTCGGTGTATACAGCTTCACCAGTATTATGATGTACTGCTCTTTTGATATATGTATATATATATATATATATATATATATATACACTTAGGGCTCTATTGTCTAACAGGATTTTTTCATCTGCAGTTTACAGTTCCTTGTTTTTAATTATCACAGGTATATGGTGTATTCTACATAGCACATATGCTTTATTATTTTATTGTTGATTTCTGGTTATTTTGCACTTACAGGGAGGTTCAGAGAGGATCTCAATCCTCCCTGCTCAGACAAAGTTCCCATGGCGACGGATTAACATCTCTTGTCCAGCTCGTGACACCCGACGGCTGACGTCATCACGATGCATCGCACAGACGCGCTGATGTCATCATGGGGGCGTCGGCATCCTATTGTGAGGTGTGGCTTCAGTCTCCCAGGGCAGCTCTGAGTATGCTGTACTACCAGGGACCCACAGCACGACGTCTGACGTCTTCACGGAGAGCCGCGGAGTTGCGTTGACGTCATCACATGGGCGTCGATGTCATGGCAGTGCAGATCTGAGCAGGGAGGGGTGAGTACAAGGGGGTATTTATATGAGTTATTCACATATGTTTTGTAGCCTTCACCTTGAGAAAGGCAGTATTGTACTGCCGAAACGTTGGTTTTCATGGCACATTAAATCTTGTTGCTGATTAAGACCGTGTGCCTGCATTTTTACTACCTACTGAATACTTTGGGACGTCAGGAGCTCCCTGGAACCAGTGCACCAGCAACTAAGTACCCCCTTTTAACCAGTGTGACAGAGTGCGTGCCCTACCCTCTATCTACATCTGCCTCAAATAGTCCCAGTAGTATAGACATGGTAAGTCCTCCCTCACACACGCCTCTCTCCAGTGTATACTGTGATCCGGCTTAAGAGTCTGCACACAGAGATTAAGAGTGTAAGTGGCTGGTTGCCGTTTTTAGTCTCTTGAACCCTCGATGTATATCTATGGATCTTTTGGACGCTTGGGTATGTAATCGTTGTGTGGGGTCATTCATTTCCTGTGTGCAAATAGGATAGTAATCTCTGTTATGTAGCTCCAATAAATGGATTGTGTGGTCTACTGGTTATGAGATGGTACTCAGTACCTATATAAGAGGATGATGGTAGGCATGAAATGTTTTTTTAGGAAATCAGTTGGCAGTGCTAGTCTCTATGTTATCGGTACACTGCTCAAGCCAAAATAACGTGATAGGGTAGACATAATAAATCCACCCTCCTTCACACACAGTTCACTCCGGTTCAATATGTGTACTATGAACTGGCTTCAAGATCTGCACAGGGTGCTGGAAAAGTAAATTCCTGTATGTAGTTCCTGGTATTAACCGAAGTAGCAAATCAGTGTCGTAGGTAGTCAGTGAACTCCTATGCAATTGGGTATATATAATTATAGATTCTGCCAGCCACCCTGCATGCCACCCCGAATAAATGGAAAGTAAAGAGTTTTAAATAAAGTATTTAAAACTGAGGAGGCACTTGTAAGTGCATGTTCTAAACAAAGAAACTGGACATGGTATTAGCGTCCATGAATGCTTCCCTGTGTGACGTCATTAGTAATTGACGTCGCAAATGCCGATGTACGTTTCGCTGATGCTTTTTCAAGGCTATGGCCAGCCCCACTCAGGTAGGTACCATATAGAGGGCAGCATAGAGCAGCATAGAGCCCCCTTTGTTGATTGTAATAAGATCATTAACCCTTTGTTGTGCTATGTATATAAGTTGATATTTCTTTATGATTCATACTATTTGTACATATATACGCACTAGACACTATATACTGTATGAATAACCTTTGGTTCTATTGGGTTATATATACATCCCTCTGTGCGTGGGTTATAGTATATAATGCCAGTATTTTAATTTACTGGTGTGACCTTATGACTCGCTGATCCAGTAAAATAGTTGCTCCAATCGTTAATGGATCTATACAGTATATCCAGCCTTTGTGGTGGTAGCTGCTATTGAGTTCATTCTTAATTTGTAAGAGAATACAGTACTATTCTGTCAAAGCCTGGATAGTGTTGATTAGTTTGAAACAACATCATCTCAGGTATTGATATGATTCTCACTCTTTTGGTTGTGTACACTGTATACTATATTGGTTCCCCCATAGGGGCCATTTGTGGCCGTTAAAGGTTAACCAGGCCAAAAATAAAGGTATTTTGCCTGACTGGTTAACACAAAATCTTGTTGGGACTGAAGGGGTTAAACTGCATGGTCACCATAATGCCATGTTTTCCCCTACACTATCTTTATTGTCCATGTTTTGCAGCCCCAGAAGTTAGCTGCAGTATTATGAATGAATGAGAAATGTGCAAACTGTATTTACGACACAAGGGGGAGCTTCTAGCGCTGTGCCAGGCGCTAATTGCATAAGTGTGCCTGCGAGTAAGTGGCGGCATTGAAGATGAGTATCATTTTCTAGACCACAGACGTCAAAAACGCAAAGTCAAATGAATAAGTGGTCTGCGGTCTAGCTGAAGTACTTGAGAGCTACAATGTATCCAGTCGTCTCGTTATCCACTTAAGGTGAATTGGTGGCGCGCATCTTCGGTTACCGACAAAAGCCAGCACGGATACATTGTATGCCGGCTTGTAACCCAGACCGATTACAGGTCAAACCGCAACCCACATCACAGAGCCCCTTAAGTGGATAACTTGCGCTAGGAAAGAGCTAGGAGTCTCATTTTTGGAGTGTAGCTAGTTACAAGTGTACCATGAAAATAAATATTGGTTTTATATTTGTTGCACATACAAAACCTACATATAAAAATAAACTGTATTCCAATGGTGTTTTAAATGTAAAGGCAGGAACCCTTTCCTGTCATCCCGGCAATGAATCTATTAACGTGCCCATATGTTATGGATGAATGAGCTGAGGCATTTTTCATCTCTGTACTTCTAAGGGCACCCTGCTAAGTCAGTGCCCCAGTGTCTAGAGAAGTCTGGAATTGAAAAGCCTCAGAGACCTGAGGTGTTAGGTTGGCTGGGCTATTGCTAAGTACCCAATGCCGGTGCGAAGTATGGGCTGTTCACACTTGGTAGCCAAACCCCAGACTTGCTGTCACCAGGTAAGATGTTGGGACCGGTATGTGAAGCAACTTAGGTGTCAGGTTAGCACATGCTCTTAGCAAACCGGGTTAACAACTTCTGCCCGTTCTATGAACTCCTGGCAAGTCGGGGATAGGTGGGAAAAGTTGTTCCCATGGGAGGATTGGCTGTGTATGCTAGGGATAGGGCTCTTAACCTTATAAAATTCCTGCAGCCCAGTCCTAGTCAGATATACCTGATTCAACCAAGAAACGTCCAAGTTCCAGCATCAACGGTTCAGGAGTGTGAAGGGTTAACTACACCGTAATGAAGAATTGCACCCCTCTACCAAAATTCGTTTGAGCTGGGAATTCTTGAACGAATCCTGTAAGGACTTTACGAAATTATTCCTTTCGACGGAGATACAGGGGTGGCAAGTTGCGCCCCTAGCCAAGGATTGTTGCATGGCTCAAATCGCGCACCCACTTGCATGCGTGCATGGGTGTCCAGAGATTTTGTTGCTAAGTCACTCGTTCCGTTGACATTTGATTTCGTTTCCCCATCCCAGTAAGTGTTTTATCCAGTATAATTGTGAAGATTTGTGTGTTTGTCTGAGAAGAAATAAATTACAATTTATTTTGCCCTCCTTGTTGTGCTCAATCCAGAATCCCGGTATTAATGTGTTGGTAAGACCTGGTCTACCGTGACACGTGTGTTTTGATGCCAGTATCATGTAATAAGAATTTATGTCAATAGCTCCCTCAGCTGGTTACAGTCTTCTTCTCCCAAATGAACGGATGAAGAGAGTGCCAGCTACGCCAAAATGTATTGCACCCACTAGTTAGGGTGAGCACTATTGTCTATGCCTGCTAATACCATGTGAGATAGTGGATTACTCATCAATGACAACATTGATTTATTGGATATCGAGGGAAATAAAACAGCAGGTTATGTTGCTGCTATACACCAGTGTGGGAGATGGAAAAAGATATAGAAAATAAAGTCTTTAGCCACTGTGTAGGGCCATGTAGTCTATCTCATAATGTGTGATTACTGATACTGGAAATAGATGCCAGGGCATCTGGATCTACAGACTCCACAGGTAAGTGGCTATATGTGGGTTCCTGTGACAAGAACATATGATTCTCTTGGCTGATTGAGGTGCCAAGACTTACGGTGGAGATGGCTGGGGCCCTAGATGAAGGGATGAAAGACAAAGTCTTAATTTAGACTGTGGGGTAATAGGGTATTTAAATTGTATATCCATCTGGATTCCTTTTTTAACAGTTCTTGATCCCAGTCACCCCTACGAGGTCCCATGGAGAGTTGGCCTATTCCGGTAAATTTTAGTACTGTGCTGTTGCCATTATTGAAGTCGTTCACGTTTCTGGCCACTGGCGTGTCAATATTGTTTTTTATGGTGCCTAGTTGTTCCAAGACACTGTGCCTTAAATGACGCTGTTTCATGCCAACATATTTTTTTACCACAGTTGTATTCTGCCATGTAAATGACTCCAGATGTCTTACAATTGATGATTTCTCTGATACTGTAGGTGAGTGTATTATACCAGTTTTGGAATGTTTTAGTTGTTTAGATAGATTTACACGCCACGCTGTGGCAGCTGCATGAGGCGTTAGGCCTTTCAGAAAGCTAAGTGCCAGTGGTTTTCGTTTCAAAATGGCTGTTAACTAGGCTGTCTCTGAGATTTCTAGATCTTATGCTTGTCATCTCAGGGAAATGCTGTAGTACCTCTCTGAAGTCCTTGTCTGCCCTGTGGACATGCCAGTGTCTCTGGAGTATTGATCTCACCTGCCCCCATTGTGCATTGAATATTCCAATGAACTTGATGGACTTTTTAGTCCTTCAGGAGATCCTCCCTCGGGGTATTCTTAGCTCTCTTGTAGGCTTTTTAAAATCATATTCTGACTGTACTCATGTTCATAGAATCTGCATTTCATCTGCTCTGCCTGTTTTCAAACTCGGCAGCACTGGAACAGTTATGTCTGCTGCTGAGGAATTGCCTGACTGGTATCCCTGGATAAGGCCATTTGGATGATGGCTATTAGCCTTCAGGATACTGTTTGTTGCTCTGGGGTTTCAAAAGATGGTTATGGATAGTTCTCCACTACTGTAGCTTTCTTAGCGATAGTCAAGTCATGTTTGTTTATCTCATAGGTTAAATTAAGGTTATAATTATTGGATTTTAAAAGTCCAATAAACTCATTGAAGAGGCCCGCTGGTCCATTCCAGAGCAGGTGCTTCCCACCACCATAGATACAGAATCACATAGGTGAGGCACATGTGGTCCCAATCACTGTTCACTGTATCTGGTGGTAGAGCTTGTTTTGGAACAGAAAATATTTTCTGGTCAGTATAAACCTCAAGAGGTTGGAGACAAAGACATTGTGTGGCCCAAATTGTAGCCTTCTTGTGCTGAGGAAGTATGAGACTGCCTGTATGCCTGTCTCTTGAGGGATACTTGCATATAATTCCACTACATCCAGAGATATCAGAAGGGTGTTATCATTAACCATAACATACTCTAGTTTTTTACTGTCTTTGCGACCTTTTAGATTGGATGGTAAATAAATAACAAATGGTATTAGCCCCTTATCAACATACTGATTTGCATGTTCGGTCAAGTTAACTATCCCAGATACAATCGAGTGACCTGGTGGCGGCTATGTGTTCTTGTGTATCTTTGGTAAACTGTAGCATGCAGCTATTTTAGGTTTTTTAACCATAATGAAATCTTTTTCATGTGGGATAATTACTTTAGAGCGTATGCCATTGTTGAGAATGATGTTGAGTTCACTACTATAGAGAATGGTGGAATCTTGGGTCAGAATCTCATAACAGAATATGTCAGATAGTAATCTTTTGTTTTCTTTTATATAGTTGTCACTTCTAAGTATCACCAAATTGCCTCTTTTATCGGATGGTTTGATCACAATATCACCATCTCCCTCCAGGTCTTTGAGGACTGTGAGTTCACCTAGACAGGTTACTGTTGTGGTGTTGTGTAATGGTAAATGTAATTTGTTCCAAATCTTTGGTTACCAAATCAACAAACACCCTAACATTGGGGCTAAGTTCAGGCCATGCGTCCATCAGGACTGGGGAACTGTACCAACCAGTGCCCTTCCTGGTTGGGGAAAGTTTCTCTCTGCAGCCTGCCTTTGAAACCCCTGATCATTCAGGAGTCCAGTCTTCTTAATTAGCTGCAGGTACAGCTAGCTCCTACAGGGGAATGTAACCTCCTGCACGCTAGAACATACACACAGCAAGCAGCCTCCAGAGGCAGTGACTCCATCACAATGTTTACACTAAATGAAAATGTTTAAACATTATACTTAACAACATTTCATGAACATTTAAAAATAATATATGTTATGGGCGTATGTAACAGTTACATAGCAGATTAAATGTGAAACAGCTGAAATCTTGAAAGAATATAGAGCGGTAGCGGTTTTGAGAGTGTCTGGTACAGTAGACTGTGAGGTGCAAGGTAATAGAAGGAGGGCCGGCCAGATACTATGTTGAGCCTTGATGTTCTAAATAGTCATTTGGTGTCATATCTCAGGTGATAAGGGCTGCATGTACTGTAGTATGGGTCAGGAGTTTGTTCAGATATAGTTGGTGGGTAGTGTATTGTATTGTATGTATTGTATGTCTTTATTTATATAGCGCCAAAAGTGTACTCAGCGCTTCACAAAGAATACAGTACAGGGAATTATAATTATACAATAAGTGCAGCAAAATCAGACAATAGGAAAGGAAATTCCTGCCCCGAAGAGCTTACAATCTAAGAGGTTTAATGGGAAACTTACACAGACAGCAGGTAAGGGAGTAAGTGCTGTAGATCGCAGTGCTTGGTCACAATGGGTGGTAGGAGTGACTGAGTGTGGGACATTAGCCATGAGGGCAGGCTATTGGGATGCTTGATTTGTAGGGTAAAATTTAAGGACGGTCAGTGTTAAATGAAAAGGTTAACACCATTTACAAGGGAAATGTGGCAGGGAGACATGAGTGAGATCAGGTGTGTATGTCTGGCTTCAGGCTTAGGGAAGATCCCCAGCAGCAGGAAGGAGTAGCTAGAGGGTGTGAATAGAGGATTTGTGTGGGTGTTTTTTAATGAGGGGTAAAGAAGTTGTTGGGAGAGAGGTGTATAAATAATGGTGCAGTGGGGAGTGAGGATGTTGTAGAGAACAGAAATGCTCACAAAGGAGTGAGGAAACAGTAAACAGAAAAAGCAATATGGGGGGCATAGTGAGATGCAGGAGGAGAGAGTTCCAAGGTACTGGAGGATAAGTGTGTACAAATAAATCACAGATGTTAAAAGTTAATGTCTCACATTGGCAACGTTGTAATGCAGAGTCCAGATGTTCCTCCAATCTTCACCTCCAATTTCAACTCCAAAATTAACTCTTGTAGACACTTTTGATGTACACTTATGATAGTGTTCTGACTCATGCACAATGTGTCTAGTGAGTAGAGGCAGACAGATTAACTCAATCCATATTCCAAAGAAAGGTAGGCCTCTTTTTCTCAGAAATGTTTATTGGGGGAACAAAACAGATATAAAAGGGGAAAAAGTACTGGGGAAATACAACACTAAGGCTGCGCTTATAGTAAGCGTGAAATGACGCCGCAATGGATTGGTCGCGATCACTGGAAGTCTTCTCTATTTGATTTTCCAGTGACCGTCGCGTCGCTAGCACTATAAGCGTAGCCTAAGGGATAGAAACATGTAAAAGAGATAGGGATAGGTAAATGACAAAGCGTCTCACAGAGAAGTAGTGGTAGAACTGTGCACCATAGATGAAAACTCTTTAAAGGAAGGAAATTACCCAGAAGGGGGTAGGACTGCACACATGACAAAGGGAGGCGGGGTTGCACAAGTCAGGGTTGCAAGGGTATCAGAATGAAATCAGGAAGTGATAAAAACAGGAAATAGAACACTCCCTGTGCTCGGTGCAGCAGAGAGGCAAACTCTGAAAAGGAAGGAAATCACCAGGCAGCCAGGAAACAGGGGATAGCCAAGTGACAAAGGGAGGAGATAATCTGGGCACGGTGCCAAGCTTTCTTCTCCCAGGTAATGCCTCGTGATAAGTTATATTCTGCCCTAAGCAGAAGCTCTCATCGCGATGTTTTACCTGCAGAACTCAGTCCCACACCCTTTTTATGTCAGGGTATTGTGAGATTATTATAAAGAAAGGTCACTCAGAGTTTGTATAAGATAAGGTTTGTTGTTTATTGTAATACAACAAAATAACCAGAAAACATCATAAGCAAAATTGCAAAGAAATTAGCTAACAGTAAGCTAACAGCTAACAGTAAGCTAACAATCCATTTCTACCTATGCAGAGATTATTTAGTTAGTATGCCTGTCATACTCACGAACCCAAAGATATTATGATAGGTCACGCCAGTCTCATCTAGGTCTCATCTCAGTGTGGCTCGGCACTTGTTTCTAATTTAACATTGCGTCATGCTAACCTTTTATTGTGTATTTCGTATGTGGCGTACGTGATGTACGATTGACACGTGAACATCTTCTGTGGCTACTGACGTGTCTTACTGGCATTACAGTTTAACCACAGAGTGCTTACAATTCAAACAACTTCTGCTTTTATGCTAAGTACCTGCCTCTCAACGACATATGTCACAACAATATATCCTGGCCATTTCTCAGCAGATCAAAGACATTCTAACTGCAAAAAAAAAAATTCTGGTAACTGATATTATTTCCAAGGCAAGAAAAATAGCTAATATTCTGACAGTATGCTCTAAGCTGTACTATGACATATAATTATACTATATGTGTACCTTATGCTACCTGTAATCCATAACAGAGGGACTGCCCCAGTCATAGAGAAGATAAGGGGAGGGGGGTTGCCAGGGCAACAGAATGAAACCAGGAGGTGAACAAACAGGTAGCTTGTTCAGAAAGTATTTGAAAGCAAAAAAGAGCTTTGCTCTTAGACTCAAGCGATAGCCATACTAGTTATTTAAGCATTTCACAGTGATGTGTGCTGTAGTTACATTGTAAGAGAAAGCAGCAAATTGAGTTGTACTGTAGATGGTGTCTAGCTGCCTAACGTTAGTTTGGGGTGCTGTATAAAATACTATGATCCCATAGTCTATATTTGGCTTTGGTATCATCTGTGTGATGCATTTTCTGACCAGCTGGCCAAGGGAGAATTTGTTGCTATAAAGCACACCTAGTTTGGCATAGGTTTTGGATGTCAACGTATCAATATGCAACCCAAATGTTAAACGGGAGTCAAACCATGTGCCCAGATATGTTAAACTAGTGACAAGGGCTAGAATGGTGTTAGAGTTTGTTCTGATCTGTAGCTCTGTCATTTGTAGCTTTAGAAATATAGCCTTAGTTACATTTTTGTCAGTGTTTAAAAACAGTTTCTTTTTACAAATCCATTTTTGCAAGTCTTGAAAAATCAGATTGAATTCTGTGTCAAAGGTCAAAGAGACTAGGGCTGTGTGCATATACAATGTTGTCATCTGCATGTATGTGCATTGAAGATCCCTTACAAGCTGTAGGTAGATCATTAATGAAGGCTGAAAAGATTAGGGGCCCCAGAACAGAGCCTTTTGGGACACCATAGGTAACACCCAATGGAAACTACTACTGAAAAAACGGGGAAAAAAGCAACAAAAAAACACAAAAAGATATGGTGGCTGTAACAGGGAAGTAATCCCTGTTCAAGTAATGTGCCTTTAATCTGACAGTGTGGTGGTTAACTGCTGGTAGTCAATTAATAAACACCACCTGCCCGATTGCTTACAAAAGCCTGTCTGTTGAGACAGGAAGTGACTCCTTAGCTCTGACTGAGAGCTGACCTTTGGAGAGACAGAGCAGGGTTCTTGAGACTCCCAGGAGAGTCTGACCAGGAGAACACACATCTCTGGAGCTGACCGGTCTTGAGCTCTGCCCAGCATAGCTGATTGCAAGACACCAAATAAGACTTCTAAACCTGGATGCTGATGTTATGTGCACGCACGGGTGCGGTTCCAGGAGAGCAGAGAAGCTTAATCTACAGCAAGAAACAGATAAGACTTTCATAATTAAGAGACTGCTTATATCTGCTTATTTCATGCTATATGTTTTGGGGCTGCGAGACATGCTTGACTTATGGAGTTGTGAATTAATTGCATGGTATTTTCACTAGAGATACTCCCAAGTGAATAGAAGCTTTGTTTCCCCCCCCCTGTGTTTGGATGATTTCCTGATGAAAAGGAAAAGGCACAATAAAGCCTATTATAATTTCACCTTATAAATATATATATAAATATATCACAAAGTGTAATAAGGTCATTGAAATAGGGGTTTTGCCTTTGCAGCACCGGAGGACATAGACGGGATGAGGACAACATTCCTCGTGGCTGCCTGTCAGGGGTGAGTGCAAGATGTATTTACTTTATTTCTGCTGTTTATTGTATTTTAAATGGGCAAATGCACTATTATCCACATGTGGATAATAGCAATTTTGCACATTACTGTACTGTATGTGTTAGAGTGCAGGGGGGGGTGTATTTATTTTAAAGTATTTATGTATTTGTTAATTATTTTTGGGGGGCACAGAATTTGTACTGCAAGCAAGCAGGGACCCCGGACACCCGCGGGGACCACCCGAGGGCCACCGCTGGCCTATAGTATAATTCCTTTGAATTAAAAAAAAACTGATATTTGATGTATATTAGGGGGGTATAGGGGTTGTTGGGGGCACATGGGGTGGTGTATTAGATATTTCTATATTTATTGGGGGCCTAGGAGGTGGGTAGTGGGGCTGTTGTATGTATTGTTTTTATTGTGGTTAGCAGGGGTGGGTGAAGGGGGTATTAGCCCCAAGGATGGGTGTTTAGGTCTTGCGGGTGGGAAGCTGGAGGGGTTAACCCCTTCATTACCTTAGCGGTATTAACTGCTAAGGTAATGAAGGGGTTATGTCCACCCACAACCACCCCATAAGGCCTAAACACTCACCAAGGGCCAAATACCACCTTCACCCACCCCAGCTACCCACAATAAGCCTGGCACAGGCAGTTAACCCCTTCATTGCCGTAGTGATTAGCCGCTACGGTAATGAAGTGGGCTGTAAATGCATTTTTCCTGCATCTGATTCATGCCGAGGGTCTCCGGTGCTGTTATTAATGGGTATCAGCTCCGGAGACCCCCGGAATCAATCCAATGCAGGAGAAAGGCCTGATTTTTTCTAAGTGCCGCCTTGCCACTCATCTGCCGCTTCTCCCCACCTTCTTGCCAACTTTTTGTGGCGGAACGATTTTGAGAGGAACTCTCAATTCTAGAGTGGCGAACAGCTGTGAACAGCTGCTCGGGGCTGCTAGAATTGAGTGAGTTGGAAAAGCTGGCGATGAGCGCGAAAAGTGGCTTATAGAAGCGCGTCTGCCAAAAACAATTTACGGCAGCTTCTCGGGGCTTACTGAATCGCAGTAGGCATTTTTTGCTAGAGCTGGTGAAAAGTGGCTTTTCGGCGCTTACTGCATGAGGCCCACAGTGTCCATCTTGACTTAAAAGTGTACCAGTTACTATTGCACGAAAGAATGCAAAAAACTGAGAACAAGAGGTGATTTTGTAGAAAAAAGAGGTATGTTTTCTATCAAAGGTGCAATTAAATAAAAAATAACAGAGGATAAAACTGAATCTAAAAAAACTGTGGGGTAATGAAACCTACATAGGAAAAAGTTACCCGGTGAGTTGTATTCAAACAAAAAAGAAACAATGTTTCAATGTTTATATACTGTATCTATATTGTTTAAGTGCGAGTGGCCTGAGCTCAAAAATGGAACCTAGTGAGTTATGTGCAACATTGCATTGGAATTTCTAAAATCCACCAGCCTGTGGTGGACTTAAAGAGCCTAGGGAGCTTCACTGCTGACTGAGCTATTCATACAGTTATGCGGCTGGGATTTGATGCCGATTTCGGTTCCAGAGAATCGGTGGTAGCTCGCGGTCAAAAGAGTCCAAGGTCTCAAAAGAGAAGGGAGCGGTGGCGTGTGGAACATCACACCGATTTGGGAACCAGGAGATTCCGGGCTAAGTCCCGGTCAGGGTAAAACTCTTATTTATAGTTCCCTGCACCTAAAGAGTCTAGTTTTCGACCCCCAGTAAGTGTGTTTTTCATCTGTATTTTGTATTCCATTGTGTGTAAGCAAAATTATGCGATTAAATTACAATGTATTTAATTATCTTCTTTTGCCCAATGAATGATACTGGTAAAAAGGTGTAAACTGCCTGGTCTCTAATGACACCACTTTTCTGACTGTGTGACAGACAGGGAACTACCGGATCTCAGTGAGTGATACCGGGAGTTGGTGCAGGCAGATGCTTATTTGCGTGCAGGGATAAAAGAATGGTGTATATAGCGCTAACAATAAAATTATAGTGAATAATGCACAATATAAACACAATGTGACAAGTGACTAAATACAGGACGGCTGCCAAGGAAAAAACCTAACCCAAACACAGTTAGTAGAAACACGCAAATAACAATACAGACCGGCGCCTTAATGTCCAATAACGAAAATGAGTCCAAAGATGTACTGCAGGGTCCAATAACGGTGCTTCAGTAGTTAGACAGAAGACTCCACAGCAGCAAACATGGTGTTATGCAGGGGAGATAAAGAGAGAAATCATAGCGTAATATTGCATAAGATAAACATATAACTTACAGACAAGACATACACCACTAACAACACTGACAGAAAGGCTGACAATAAAACAGAGATTTATTAGACAATAACTAAAAAGGATGAGAACTAGGGAGCAGGTCTAGGATCCGGTGTGTAAAACCGGAATCCTACTTACAGCAATCCACAATATTCAAGCGGTGTTTGCAAGGTGTGCAGTGTTGTTTCAGCTTTTCTCTGGCGCGTGGTGCTTCTGTAATGGCCGCCGGCGCTTCCTCCGATTGCTCTCGGGCTCGGCGTCCCTGCAGGCCAACCCTCGCGAGATTTTTCGTCTGCACTGACGTCACTCGCTGGGTGTAGCTACTCGCCGCCGCTTACTCCTTTCTGCACGTCTCTGCCGTCCGCCAATAACACAGGCTGAAGATCTCTATGCAGCAGGGGGTAGGCAATGTGAGGGGGGCACAGGAAAAGGGACTGTGTGTGTAGTGACGTCTGGTTATCTGGTTATCACAGCACAGACACACTGAGGAATAGGCTCTGCAGCCTCTAAGTCCCTTTTCCTGTGCCCCCCTCACATTGCCTACCCCCTGCTGCACAGAGATCTTCAGCCTGTGTTATTGGCGACGGCAGAGACGTGCAACAAGGAGTAAGCGGCGGCGAGTAGCTACAACCAGCGAGTGACGTCAGTGCAGACGAAAAATCTCGCGAGGGTTGGCCTGCAGGGACGCCGAGCCCGAGAGCAATCGGAGGAAGCGCCGGCGGCCTCTACAGAAGCACCACGCGCCAGAGAAAAGCTGAAAACAGACTGAACACCTTGCAAACACCGCTGGAATATTTTGATTGCTGTAGTAGAATTCCGATTTTACACACGGATCCTAGACCTGCTCCCTAGTTCTCACCCTTTTAGTATTGTCTAATAAATCTCGTTTTATTGTCAGCCTTTCTGTCAGTGGTTGTTAGTGTGTATGTCTGTCTGTAAGTTATATGTTATTCTTAGCAATATTACGCTATGTTTTCTCTTTATCTCCCCTGCATAACACCATGTTTGCTGCTGTGGAGTCTTCTGTCTAACTACTGGAGCACCGTTATTGGACCCTGCAGTACATCTTTGGACTCATTTTCGTTATTGGACATTAAGGCGCCGGTCTGTATTGTTATTTGCGTGCAGACCATAGTAAGCGTTTTGCCTTGGAACCAGCCTCATGAGCTCCGGCTAGTTAACAGACAGCAAGGGACCAGGTAGTTGTTTCTTAGAGGATTAGAGAAGGCTCTGTGAAGAAGGGGGAGACAGCTCCCCAGCTCGCGGCTCCCCTGTGGGAGTGGAAGTGAGAGATGTTAGGGAGACAGAGGGTCCCTGCTATGAGTGAGCAAAGCAGGACCCAGTGTTCTGACCGCCTGGTAGACCCTGGGGGTCAATAGCCCCTCTATAGACTGATTGCAGTGTCTTGATGGAGAGGAAAAGGATAGAGAGGGAGATTAGGGTCATGCAATGGTACTATAGGGATTTAGTGACCCACAACAGTGTTCTGACTGACCTCCTGATGAAGGTGACTGACCAGAGGTCACTGGTGCTTGCAGCCTGGTTCCCAGATTATGGACAGGCATCCACAACTCTGCAGATCTGCCTTGCTACACCCAGCACCCCAAAAGTCTAGCAGACTTTTGTGACCCCAGTGGTCAGAGTCCCAGCCCAAAGGGTGGCTACTAAAGGTGGCAGGGGGAGACAAATGTTTTGCTCCAAAGGACCCTGGCCCTGTTGAACTTGGACTATGGAGTGGGCAATGGTCCAACCATGCTGGAGAACTTTACCAGCCAGAGAGACTCGATTTACTCCCTGCAACTTCAATTCTTTTCAGGCTCAGCAAGCCACCTGATATGGTAACTATCCTGGAGCCTTCAACTTGAGGGGGAGAGTGGCGATGAAAGGGTTAATCAGGCCATTAATAAAGGCATTATACCTGGCTGATTAACCCTAAATCACATTGACAGTGAAGGGGTTAAATATATGTGCATCACACTGATATGTTTGCCCCTACACCAGCCTTCTTGTCCCCATTTTGCAGTCTATTCCCTGACTGTAATAATAGGAATGAATACAAACTGTGCCCGTTGGTTTTTAGACACAAGATTGTGCTGTGAGCGCTTAACCAAGCGCTGATTGAAGATGCGTGGTTATGTACTGGTGGCCGTGCTGAAAGTATGGGTATCTATTTCTGAGCTAATGACCTCGCAACCGCAAGGTTAAGTGAATAAGTGGTTTGCGTTTTAAACTGAAGTGGTTTCTGACAAAATGTATCCGTTGCCTTTTTAGCTTCTTAACTTGAAAGGGGGAAAGTATATTGACGTGGGAACTAGGTTAACCACAGAAACCACAGCAAAGCCCATCAATTAAGTAAGCTAACTTGCGAACTGAGTGAGCTAGCACTTTAATTTTTGGAGTGCAGCTCGGGATAAAGAAACCATACACACACATATGAAATTTACAGTTGTGGCACAGACAGAACATATTGTTTTAATCAACGGTTTTGTACTGTAAGGTTTTAAATGTACAGGCAAGGAAACTTTTTCTGTAAGCTCGGGAAAAATCCTTTAGCAATGCAAATATGCTAAGGGTGAATGAACTGAGGGATTTCTCAACTCTGTACTTCAAAGGCACCCTGCAAAGAGGGCACCTTAGAGTCTAGTGAAGTCCAGAGTTGAAAAGCCTCAGAGATCCAAAGTGTGAAAGTGGCTGGGATGTTGCTGAGTGCAAGATACCTGTACTCAGCATGGGCCATTCACACTTTTTGACCAAACCCCAGACTGAGCATCTCCAGGTAAGGGGTTGACCCCGGTATGGTAAACCGCCTAGGTGTCAGGCTGACACATGCCCTTTTTGCCCATTCTGCAAACTCCGGGCAAATTGGAGATAGGTGAGTTAAATGTTCCGATGGAGGGGATTGGGCACGCATGTTAAGGATAGGACTGTCAACCCTATAAACCTGCCTGCTGAGCTATCCCATGTGTGATTCAGGATGTATCCAAGAGTGGTTCAAGATTCCGTCAAGTACAGCGGCAGCGGTTCTGGAACGCAAGGGGTTAAAACACCGTAACCAAGGATTTACCCCTACTTCAGGAATTCGTTAGCGCTGGGGATCTCAGAACAAACCCAAACGAACCAGAACAAACTTTTTACATTTGGTGGAAATATCGGGCAGGCAAGTTGCGCCCTAACCAAAAGGATTGTAACCCAGAGACTTTGTTTCTTCATCTTTCGTTCAATGGACAATTTATTTTGTTTACCATTCCAGTAAGTGATTATTAAGTGTATTCTGAGGTTGTCGTGTGTTTGTCTGCAAAGAACAATATGACAATTTATTTTGCCCGCCTTGTTATGCTCAATCGAGAATCCCAAAAATATAAAATTGTTAATAAGTACTGGCTTATATTAACTGGTGGCAGCGTGTGGAATACTGATTGAGCCTATGCTATAGTCTCCTGCGGGTTTCTGTAGTATAGTGGGGGACCTCTTGGCTTGCGAGCTCCCCAGACAAGTGGCAACTTACACACACTTCTAATGAGCATGAGATATTTCACTGTCCCCTTTGCCCATACCCCGATAGCACCATGAGTCACCAATAAAGCCTACACTTGAGTGTCATTGTCCTGGTCTGTGTCCTTACCTGCATGGGAGTTGCACCGCTTCGTTTTTCCTGGATCTTTTGCTACTCATCTAGCAGGAGCACACCAGAGCAGCTAATCGTCTCAGTATCCTAACAGTTAGTACTTCATTTACTCAGGTCCCGTACCCCATACAAGACTTTCCTCACTCCAGAGGCTATTGGGGGGACTGTAATACTGTCTTCTATGGATATGTGGATAATTGATATGTGACGCCGATGGCTGTTCAACAAGCAGTTTCAGATTTCATTATTGCTATATCATTACACATGGCCTGCACTGGGAAGTGCGTACAGTTGCTGGCAACAGTGATTGGAAGAGCCCCCCTCTCAACTTGTAAATGGGGAACAGGAGCTTCCCTGTGCAGACCACTAAAGCTTCAGCAAGTTCGTGGATGGCACAGATGACACTGATGCCTTTCTCAATTACTTTGAGACGCAGTGTTCCCGGTTCCGAATTCCATGCAGGGGCTGGGTGGTCCGACTGCAACCACTGTTATCTTGTAAAGCCAAATTGACTGTGCAGGGTATTCCACGAGTGGGTGCCGTTGATTACAGTCATGTGAAAAGTAGATTGCTGACCCAGTACGCCCTCACCCCAGAAGCATACAGGGGCAAGTTCCGGACGGGGGAAGTACTCCCGGGGAATCCTTTGCTGATTATGCCGGCCATTTGGCCTTACACCGGACTCAGTGGGTGGAGGGAAATGGGGTTACAAATTTCCATACCTTTCTCGACTTGTTCTTCCAAGAGCAGATGCTGCAGCAGCTTCCCTCGGACATGAGGGCATGGGTCTTTGACCATGAACCTCAGACCTATGAAGACACTGCGAAAATGGCAGACGAGTATGTGGCCAGCAGGGTTGTGATGGATGACCCAACAGCTACCAAAGGAATGGCCTGTGTGGCCAAGGGAGCTAAAACTACCCCTCAGTGGACACAGAAACCTGCAGCAGCCATCAACGCACCCAAGGCTGCAGAGTTTAAACACAAGAGGCAGTGTTTTTCCTGCAATGAGGTCGGTCATCTCAGGTCAGACTGTCCGGACCGTATCAAGGGACCCCATCAGGGGCAACGATCACCAGCTGCGAGGCCAGTCGCCCGTGAGTGACTGGCACACAGAGGAGCCAAGTACAGCCATGGAACCAGTCCACAGAGGGATGTCCAGCAGAGAATCTTCACTTTCAACCTCGGGACCAGCAGTGGAGATCGGAGGACATCAGGTTGCTCCAGTCGGGATGCAGCCCAATGATGTCCGGCAGAAGCATCTGTGGAGGTTGACCATCAGAGACCGGCAGGTGGATGGCTTGCTAGATTCTGGTGCCACCGTTACCCTGGTTCACCCTGATATGGTGCGGCCAGAGGATTTTCTCCAGGGCACCCAGATGCAAGTGACCATGCCAGACGGAGGACCGCGGTCACTCCAGGTTGCCCGGGTTTTTTGGATTGGGGTGCCGGATGTGGTATGAGGGAAGTGGGGATTTTCCCCCGGTTAGACGCCGAGGTCCTACTTAGCAATGACCTGGGGCATGTAACCTGCATTTTAGGTACCTAGTTTAGGGATGCAGTGCGATCAGACCCCAGCTTAGAGGGCATGAGACTTCGGGCGTCCGAGTCTAAGTCAATTTAAGGGCCTGATTACTTCTTGTGGCACTGCAGGCTCCTGTATAGAGAAATATAAGAAAAGGAAACACCCTTTAACATGCACTCATTGTAATGATTGATATGATGAATAAAGATTAATACGTGAATACTTTATTATAATAATTAAAATAAAAGGTGATACAACTAAACAAATACTATTGGTAAACAACAGTGACACAACGTATAAAACAAACCGACAGACATTTACACGTAAACTGGAACAAGGGGAAAATTGGCTAACAGGTAAGTACTTATTAGTAGTGAGAAAGCTCACAGTAGCTTATCAAAAGATCCCTAAGTCCAGCACTGAAAAATTTGTTAAAAACCTGTATTATTTAGACAGGTACTAAGGACTGACCATCACGACGCTTTAAATACAAAAAACACACATATATATAGATCCTCCCACAGAAAACCACAATCGGTACAAGAAAAATATCCAGCTGAATATATCAATCTAGTGCGTTAAATCAAAAACTAGTAACACAATCAATGTTTACACAACTTTAGCGAAATAATCACAATGGCTATGAAATATACATGAATGTGGTGCATCACAGTGCAAAATAGATGTAGAATGGCCCACAAAGTGTGTTAACGTGGCCCTGAGGCTCGGGTCTTTGCCCGTATCAAATTATAGCCTGCTATGCTAGACTAAAGCACTGCACTGTTACAAAATCACACAATGGTTACTGAGGAGCAATCTATCAATGGGTGGGGTGAGGGCCGCATGAGTAACAGATACATAGTATCTAGTAAACTGCTACTTTGAAACCAGCAGTTACAACATACAAAAAGCTTCTGCTCATAGCACGAAAATATAGTGCCAGATGGCTAATATACTTAAAATACCGTCGTCACGATGTAGTAATCAGAAGCAGAAGACATGCGCATATAATGCCCTGAGATCGTTTTAAGCTACAAATAACAGTTTAGGGAGTATGTGTAAATCAAACCTGCAAGGTAGCGGCTCAGACCGGCACTCAGCAGTGCCTCTCACTCACAACCCGACGGAGATGCGTCATGACGTCATAACGTCAGCCTTATGGTCCCGCCTCCCACCTGACGCACGTTTCGCGGAGGCTTTTTTAAAGGTGGTGACGTGGGATACTACAGGGGGGGTTTTATATGCAATCGGTCACCAAAGGACAAATACAAACCGACGGCAAGAATTTACCTCTTAGTTAACTTGACAATACATGGCAATACAGACTAATGGTTGCTATGCAAATATTACAATATGAAATGGTGGGAAATAGGTCATAGTAGGAAAATATACAAAACTGAGATGTAAAAAACTGAGATGCATAGACTGTAAAGTATAGTCATGATAGGGATACACCGTAAACAAGAATGTATGCAGAAATGATGAAAGGGGTGAGCTAAAAAAGCCACAATAGCATTCCTTAAATAAAGGGGGAGAACAGGAAACCCTCATTTATGCCACCTGGTGTTAAAGTGCCCAGAACATTAATCCATTTTGATTTCTTCTGCAAAATAAGGCGATTCCAGTCACCACCCGAGAGTTAATTGGATAAGCGTGGCACGGTCTCTTTGTTACAATGAGAGGCATAGGTATCCATTACTGAGGCTGGAAGCCGTAACCGCAGAGTCAATTGAATCAAAGGGTTGCGGTTTTCAGACTCAATTGGTTCTCGGATACAATGTATCTCCGTCCCGGTTAGGGGAGTAACTTGAAAGGCAACCGGCAATTGGCGTGGGAACTCGGTCAATTGAAGTGGGAATTCCGTAATCGCAAGTCAATTGACGTGAGAAGCCCATATCCTAGCATTGCCAGCTCAAGGAGAAGCCATAACTCGGGAACGGAAAGGGCTAACCTGAAATGTGGTGTGCAGCCCAAGAGTAACACCCCAAGCATACACATATTAAAAATATAATTTTAGGACAAGTGAAACATGTATTTTTAATAAAGTGTATTTTTTGCTGCAGTTTTAAATGTACAGGCAGGATGAGGTTTTTTCTACTGTCATTGTAATGCACCCAGGGACCAAATGTTTTAACACCCATGAGCTGGGACACTTTCCTATGTAGACTTCATAGACCCCACGCTGATGCAGTGTCTGTGAGTCAAGGGAAGTATTGAATATGAAAGCCCCAGAGTCAGAATGTGTGAATTAGCCGGGATGCCCGCTGAATAGGAGATCCTGTTTGCCATCTCGGCTAGTTCACACCCTGAGTTCCCCTCCAAGCCTGGGAGACACCAGGTAAAAAGGAGAGTACACATAGGGTAAGCAGCCAATGTGGCAATGTTGCACAGACACTGTATTAACCCGAAATCCCTATAGTGCCCACTCTGCAAACTATGGGCAAGTTGGGGATTGGTGAATGGGAAAATTCCCACGAGAGGGATTGGATGGGTATGTTGGAGATATGATCTCAGACCCTATATACACTGGCGACACACTTTATTCGAGCTCGGCTAGTCCCACGAATTCGGGTATACCCGGGTGTATTGAGGTTTGTGACTGTTTTCTGCCCGAGTGCATTGAGGTATTTTCCAGGCAGGGATTGAAGCATTTTATTCCCGCTGGCTGCAATACTGCACAGTATATATATATATACTGCATTACAATTCATGAATTTATGCCATCTGGTAGACACGCGAAGCATTGCAGCCTATTAAATCCTAATCATGATCATTTAACAGATCAGCTGCCCGTCATCCAGGCATGAACCCAGGCTGGGTAGGCAAACGCAACGGGGCTTGTCAGAGGTGAGGAGAGGCGTATTCCAGGTATCTGCCAGGTACATACTGGGTATTTGCTCGAATAAAGTGTGTCGGTGCAGTACATGCCCCCTGAGCTATCCCCGTTGTCTTTTCATTTTTGTTCAACAATGTGAACGAATTTCCACTTTGCTTCTACAAGCGGATGAGAGCAGCAGCAACGATTCCTGAACGCAACAAGTTAATTACAACGGAACCAAGGACACAACTCTGCTTCAGGATTTCGTTAGTGCTGGTTTCTAACGAACCCCAACGGACCAGAACGAACTTTGCAATTTTCACGGACTTATTGGGCTGGCAAAGTGCGCCCCTTGTAACAGGACTGCATTTTAAAAGACAATATTCCGGTGCTTTCTTTTTCTTCTGGACAATCTATCCCGCTCTCTCCCTCAGTAAGTGTTTTGTCAAGTATAATCTAAGGTTGTCTTGTGTCTGTCTAGTAAGGAAATATATCAGTTTATTTTGCTCAAATTGTGTGCTCAATCTCGTACCCCAAAATATAAAATTGTTGATCAGGTCAGTCCACCGTGACAGACGCGAGCCCAGCTGTTGCAGCATTACTACTGGCCGGAGGCATCCAGTGCAGTGGCAGAATTTTGCCGGTCCTGTGATGCCTGCCAGCGAGTAGGTAAGGCGGATGACCGTTTGAAGGCGCCCCTGAACACGTTACTGGTAATAGGGGAACCCTTCCAGCGGGTAGCCATGGACCTCGTGGGACCCCTCATGGTTCCCTGCTGGTCAGGGAAGCGGTACATCCTCACGGTGGTGGATTTTGCCGGTACCCTGAGGCGGTAGAGCTTGCCACTATTAATGCTAGGGCAGTAGCGAAAACCTTGCTAACCATTTGTCTAGGGTAGGTTTCCCTAGAGAGATCTTAACCGACAGGGGTCGCATTTCATGAGTAAATTGCTCCAGTGTCTCTGGGATGAGTGCGAGGTGAAGCACCAGAGCACGACCCCTTACCACCCCCAGAGCAACGGATTATGTGAGAGGTTCAATGGGACCCTGAAGCAGATGCTTAAGACTTTTATACAGGCAGAGGGAAAAGACTGGGAGATTTACCTGCAGAACTTGCTGTTAGCTTACCGAGAGGTACCACAAGAATCTGCAGGCTTCTCGCCCTTTGAGCTGCTATGTGGTTGCAGGGTACAGGGGCCTCTGGACCTATTCTGTGAGGGATGGGCAGGGGAGACTACCAATACTGATGCTTCTGTGCTTCAGTATGGGATATATCTCAGAGACCAGCTACAGATGCTCATGGGATTGGTACAGGACAACTTTAGGGCTGCTCAGACCAAGCAGAAGACTTGGTATGATCAGAATGCCAGTAGCAGGGGATTCATCCCAGGATATAAAGTGCTTGTTCTCAAGCCCACTCGGGAAAACAAATTAATGGCTGCCTGGTCGGGACCATATCCGGAACTCCGAAAGCTGAATGAGTGCAACAATTTGTGTACAGGTAGATGCTGAGGCAGGAAGGAATAAGACATTTCACATAAATATGCTCAAGGAGTACATAGCACTGAGTGTGGCATCAGTGCAGGTCATTTGCAGCCCACCTATGGGGGATCCGGCGAGCAATGCTCTGTCTGATTTCCTGTGGGAGGCTAGGCAGGGGGGTACAGTAGAGCAGCTGAGTTTCAGGCAGAGATCAGAAGCCAGGGCTATTCTAGAGAAGAATAGGGTTCTGTTCACAGATAAGCCAGGCAAGACACACATCAGATCACCCAGTGCTTACAGGGGATCTGAGACCTCTGCATAAGCATGCTTACAGAGTGTCAGCCGAGATTAAGGGCAGTATAGAGAGGAGGTAGAAGAGATGCTGGCCCTTGGGGTATTTGTACCGTCCCAGAGTCCTTGGGCTTGTCCGGTATTCCTGGTACCTAAGAAGGATGGGACCACCCGGTTCTGTGTGGACTACAGGCAGCTCAATGCGGGAACGATGTCAGATGCCTATCCCATGCCCTGCATGGATGAGTTGTTAGATGAACTCGCGGGGACAAGGTATCTGACTACCATGGATCTCAGTAAAGGTTACTGGCAGATCCCCTTGACCCAGGAGGCTAGGGAGAAGTCGGCATTTATTACCCCAAGTGGCCTCTATGAAATTCTAGTGATGCCATTTAGGATGAAAAATGCACCGGCTACCTTCCAACGCCTGGTCAATCGCTTGTTGGAGGGTATGCAAGGGTTTGCAAGGGCATACCTGGACGACATTGCCGTCTTTAGTAATTTGTGGGACTCACACTTAGTGCATGTAGCTGTGGTGCTAGCCAGGATTAGGGGAGTGGGACTCACCTTAAAACCCACCAAGTGCTTAGTAGGGATGGCAGAGGTACTTACCTAGGGCACCGGGTGGGTGGCGGGCACCTTAAGTCAGAACCAGCTAAGGTGGAAGCAATAGTGAAGTGGCCCATTCCCAAAACCAAGAAGTTGGTTATGGCTTTCCTAGGCACCGCCGGCTGCTACAGAAAGTTTGTCCCTCAGTATAGCGCCATTGCCAAACCCCTGACTGACTTGACAAAGAAGCGACATTCTGTGCTGTTAGTCTGGTCTCCTGCCCAGCTTTACAATACCGGCAAATTGGTGATTGGCTGGCAGCGAAATTCCCACGCTCTGATAGGCTGTAGAGGTTGGTGAATGAGAGCCTGAAACCCTTAATAGGGTTGGCAGCCAATCAGGAGCGCAGATTCCAAACGCCAAACCAACAGCGGCAAATTCAAATATGCTCTGTACTGAACAGACGCGAGCCGGCTTCAAGGATTTTCAACTCAAAAAAGTTTCTAAGTCCTGCTTTTGAGAAGGTAGCGGTCGCGGTTTGCATTGCATGCCGAAATCAGTTCCAGGACTTTCGTGAGTACCTACCGGCCAATGAAAAGGGCACCAACAAAGGTCATTTTTGTGAATTTCATTAGGATAGATTTATTTATTAGCCGCGTTCCCAGTAAGTGTGTTAACCTTGTAAATTGTGTTACATTGTGTGTATGTCTTTTCCTGAAATAAATTTCAATTTATTTTACAACCTTGCTTTTCTCAATCAATGGTCCCGGTATAATAAAGGTGTTAATAAACCTGGTCTCCCGTGATAATGTCTCTCTGCGATATCATCCTGGATGGCCCTCTGCCGACTTAAACTTAACATCGCAAAAACAGAGCTCCTCATACTTTTTCCCAAATCTGGCCCTACTACTGTACCTCCTTCCACATTTATGTTGGAAGCACTATCAATCACCCAGTAGCCCAAGCACGCTGCCTAGGTGTCACACTCAACTCCTCTCTCACATTCTCCTCTCACATTCTCCTCTCACATTCAAAACGTATCTAAAACCTGTCATTTTTTCCTCTGCAATATTACAAAGATATGCCCTTTCCTCTGATGCTCAACTGCTAAAACTCTGACTCAGGCCCTCATTCTCTCCCGTCTCGATTACTGTAACATCCTGCTGTCTGGCCTTCCTGCCTCTCACCTGTCTACCCTACAATCTATCCTTAACGCTGCTGCCAGAATCATTCTAATTTTTCCTAAATCTATCTCAGCATCTCCCCTGCTGAAATCCCTCTCCTGGTTTCCCATCAAATCCCGCATCTTGCACTCAATTTTCCTCTTCACTTTTAAAGCTTCAGACTATTCTTCCCCTCCCTATATCTCAGCCCTGATTTCTTGCTATGAACCATCCCGACTCTTGCGTTCTGCTCAAGGATGCCTTCTCTCTACCCCCTTTGTATCTAAAGCCCTCTCCCGCCTTAAACTTTTCTCACTTTTTACCCCGCACCTTTGGAATGCCCTTCCCATCAATACCCGACTAGCACCCTCTCTATCCACCTTTAAGGCCCACCTTAAGACACACCTGTTTAATGAAGCATATGAGTAGCACAGTGGCTAATAATAAACACATGATACATAAAGCTTGGCCCCCTGCAGACGCACTTACCAGAACATCCTCCTACTGTCTCTGTATGTTCATCCTCCCTATCAATTAGATTGTAAGCTCTTCAGAGCTTGGACTCCTATCCAAAATGTTACTTTTATCTGAAAATGTATTCCCATGATCTGTTATTTGTATTATTTTTTATTATATGATTGTCATGTATATTCACTGTGAAGCGCTATGTCCATTAATGGCTGAATATAATAAAAACATACATACTGTACATGAATACATGGGTAGAGGGTGGGTATAGTGGTCCCAGGGTTTTTTGGTTAGGCCTCCCAGGTGGGTATCAGGGAGGGTGGGTTAACCCCTTATTAAATTACTAAAGCGGTTATTAACCACTAAGGTGATTAAGTGGTTAGGGGGCGTTAGATTGTATTTTTTTCTCTCCCTCTCCCGCTTAAACTTTTTCTAACTTTTTACCCGCACCTTGGAATGCCCTTCCCATCAATACCCGACTAGCACCCTCTCTATCCACCTTTAAGGCCCACCTTAAGACACACCTGTTTAATGAAGCATATGAGTAGCACAGTGGCTAATAATAAACACATGATACATAAAGCTTGGCCCCCTGCAGACGCACTTACCAGAACATCCTCCTACTGTCTCTGTATGTTCATCCTCCCTATCAATTAGATTGTAAGCTCTTCAGAGCTTGGACTCCTATTCCAAAATGTTACTTTTATCTGAAGAATGTAATTCCCATGATCTGTTATTTGTATTATTTTTTATTTATATGATTGTCATGTATATTACTACTGTGAAGCGCTATGTACATTAATGGCTGAATATAAATAAAAACATACATACTGTACATGCATACATGGGTAGGGGGTGGGTATAGTGGTCCCAGGGTTTTTTGGTTAGGCCTCCCAGGTGGGTATCAAGGGAGGGTGGGTTAACCCCTTAATTAAATTACTAAAGCGGTTATTAACCACTAAGGTGATTAAGTGGTTAGGGGGCGTTAGATTGTATTTTTTCTCTCCCTCTCCCGCCTTAAACTTTTCTAACTTTTTACCCCGCACCTTTGGAATGCCCTTCCCATCAATACCCGACTAGCACCCTCTCTATCCACCTTTAAGGCCCACCTTAAGACACACCTGTTTAATGAAGCATATGAGTAGCACAGTGGCTAATAATAAACACATGATACATAAAGCTTGGCCCCCTGCAGACGCACTTACGAGAACATCCTCCTACTGTCTCTGTATGTTCATCCTCCCTATCAATTACTCTCTGCGATATCATCCTGGTGGCCCTCTGCCGATTAAACTTAACATCGCAAAAAACAGAGCTCCTCATACTTTTTCCCAAATCTGGCCCTACTACTGTACCTCCTCCATTTATGTTGGAAGCACCATCAATCACCCAGTAGCCCAAGCACGCTGCCTAGGTGTCACACTCAACTCCTCTCTCACATTTCTCCTCTCAACATCTCCTCTCACATTCAACGTATCTAAAACCTGTCATTTTCCTCTGCAATATTACAAAGATATGCCCTTTCCTCTGATGCTCAACTGCTAAAACTCTGACTCAGGCCCTCATTCTCTCCGTCTCGATTACTGAACATCCTGCTGTCTGGCCTTCCTGCCTTCACCTGTCTACCCTACAATCTATCCTTAACGCTGCTGCAGAATCATTCTAATTTTTCTAAATCTATCTCAGCATTCCCCTGCTGAATCCTCTCCTGGTTTCCCATCAAATCCGCATCTGCATCAATTTTCCTCTTCACTTTTAAAGCTTAGACCTATTTCTTCCCCTCCCTATATCTCAGCCCTGATTTCTTGCTATGAACCATCCCGACTCTTGCGTTCTGCTCAAGGATGCCTTCTCTTTCTACCCCCTTTGTATCTAAAGCCCTCTCCCGCCTTAAACTTTTCTCACTTTACCCGCACTTTGGAATGCCCTTCCCATCAATACCCGACTAGCACCCTCTCTATCCACCTTTAAGGCCCACCTTAAGACACACCTGTTTAATGAAGCATATGAGTAGCACAGTGGCTATAATAAACACATGATACATAAAGTTGGCCCCCTGCAGACGCACTTACCAGAACTCCTCTACTGTCTCTGTATGTCTCCCTCCCTATCAATTAGATTGTAAGCTCTTCAGAGCTTGGACTCCTATTCCAAAATGTTACTTTTATTGAAGAATGTAATTCCCATGATCTGTTATTTGTATTATTTTTATTTATATGATTGTCATGTATATTACTACTGTGAAGCGCTAGTACATTAATGGCTGAATAATAATAAATAAAACATACATACGTATGAATACAGGGTATAGGTGGGTGGGTATAGTGGTCCCAGGGTTTTTTGGTTAGGCCTCCCAGGTGGGTATCAAGGGAGGGGGGTTAACCCTTAATTAAATTACTAAAGCGGTTATTAACCACTAAGGTGAAAGTGGTTAGGGGGCGTAGATTGTATTTTTTCTCCCCTCTCCCGCCTTAACTTTTCTAACTTTTTACCCCGCACTTTGGAATGCCCTTCCCATCAATACCCGATAGCACCCTCTCTATCACCTTTAGGCCCACCTTAAGACACACCTGTTTAATGAAGCATATGAGTAGCACAGTGGCTAATAATAAACACATGATACATAAAGCTTGGCCCCCTGCAGACGACCATTACGAGACATCCTCCTACTGTCTCTGTATGTTCATCCTCCTATCAATAGATTGTAAGCTCTTCAGAGCTTGGACTCCTATTCCAAAATGTTACTTATCTGAGAAGTAATTCCCATGATCTGTTATTTGTATTATTTTTATTTATATGATGTATGTATATTATTCTGTGAAGCGCTATGTACATTAATGGCTGAAATAAATAAAAACATACATACTGTACATGCAACATGGGTAGGGGGTGGGTATAGTGGTCCAGGGTTTTTGGTTAGGCCTCCCAGGGGGTATCAAGGGAGGGTGGGTTAACCCCTTAATTAAATTACTAAAGCGGGTTATTAACCACTAAGGTGATTAAGTGGTTAGGGGGCGTTAGATTGTATTTTTCTCTCCCTCTCCCCGCCTTAAACTTTTCTAACTTTTTACCCCGCACCTTTGGAATGCCCTTCCCATCAATACCCGATGCACCCTCTCTATCCCACCTTTAAGGCCCACCTTAGACACACCTGTTAATGAAGCATATGAGTAGCACAGTGGCTAATAATAAACACATGATACATAAAGCTTGGCCCCCTGCAGACGCACTTACGAGAACATCCTCCTACTGTCTCTGTATGTTCATCCTCCCTATCAATTAGATTGTAAGCTCTTCAGAGCTTGGACTCCTATTCCAAAATGTTACTTTTATCTGAAGCATGTAATCCCATGATCTGTATTTGTATTATTTTGTGATTTATATGATTGTCTGATATACTATGTGAAGCGCTATGTACATTAATGCTGAATATAAATAAAAACATACATACTGTACATGCATACATGGGTAGATGGTGGGTATAGTGGTCCCAGGGTTTTTTGGTTAGGCCTCCCAGGTGGGTATCAAGGGAGGGTGGGTTAACCCCTTAATTAAATTACTTAAGCGGTTATTAACCACTAAGGTGATTAAGTGGTTAGGGGGCGTTAGATTGTATTTTTTCTTGTACTGTTGCTGCCCTCGGAGGACATGGACCTGGAGTTTTGTAATCAAGATGCCCTTCATCATGGCAGGAGTAAGTAGAAGTTGTATTTACTTTATTTATGCTGGTTGGCTAATGTTTGATTTTATATTTGGCAAATGCACAATTATCCATATGTGGATAACAGTAATTTTGCCCATTACTGTACTGTATGTGTTGGGGGGGGGGGGGGGTTGGGGGTAGAGAAGTTTGGTATTAATGTTGTTTTTTTTATGTTTCTTGGGGGTAGAAGGATTGGGTGAAGGGGGTAGTTCCCTCAAGGGTGGGTCTTTAGGTCTAAGGGGGGGTAGAGGGACTGTTAACCCCTTCATTACCATAGTGGTTCCTACCGCTTTGGTAGTGAAGTGGTTAACTCCTTGCGCAACCTTCCAGACAGGTGTAACCACCCAACCTTAGAAACAGGCTATTGAGGTTGAACCCGTTAATTGCCGCTAAGATAATAAAGCAGTTTTAATAAAAAATGTAATACTAGTGTGCGTGAGCAGTGTCTCCGGAGCAGAATCACGTTGATTTCAGGTCCGGGGGCCCCCTACTTCTCGAGATACAGGCCCTGTTATGGGATGCCAGTATCTCCTATGCATTTAAATCCTACGGTCACATAACGCGAGACATTCAAATACATAGGAGATACCGGCACCCCATAATGGGGCCTGTATCTCGGGAAGCAGGGGATCCCCGGACCTCAAATCAACACAGTTCTTCTCTGGAGACTACCTGCTCCCGTACACTAATATTACATTTTATATTAAAACTTGCGATCGCTGGTGACATATGTGCAGGGAGCGGAGGCTCTCTCTGTGCAGCTGGCCCACCCATATCGCTGCATATCACCAGATGAGCCCTTTGGAGAGAGGCGAACATCACAGCACTGGTTACTTGCCAGTTTTGTCATTTAGCTATCGCAGGTCTCCGGAATCTTTCTGAATACCATGTTAACTACACTGACAAAACTGGCGGCGTAACCGGCCCAACGTTTCTTTTTATGAAGGCTACTAGAATAGGCCCCTTAATGTATACACGTAGAACAAAAAAGCAAACAGCGCACTGCCAGGGAGTCAGGTGGTGAGAAAATAAAATCCATTTATTTCAGAACAAATCTGATAAAAAGCATCACCCCATCTGCCAATTTATGGTACCCTCAGTCCAATTTGAAAGTGCTTCTTCTGGGCATTCATTTCCGATCAAAACATTTATTAATTGTGACACACAATACGTGATATATCTTCTAACGTGCAAATGTGGAATTAATTATGTAGGAAGAACAACGAGATCCCTAAAGGTTAGGATATTAGAACACATAAGGTTAATTAAAAAACAAAACTGTTCACACCCAGTTTCAAAGCATTTTTCAACTTGTGATAAAGGAGGGATAAAAGGACTAACAGTGAGAGGTATTGAAAGGGTGTTTCTGAATGAGAGGAAAGGTGATTTGCTCAACCTTTTGGACCGCAGGGAGGCTTACTGGATATTTATGTTACAAACTAGAGCCCCCTGCGATCTGAATATTGAGTGGAATCTGAGCCACTTTTTGACCTAAATAAATCTGTTCATATATAGTTCTGCTTAAGACTGAATCCTAGCCTTTATATTGTCTAGATCATAATGATTGTGTCTATTTTTCCACATAAAGGTCTATTTATTATCAGTCAACACTAGGAGTTATTCTGATAAATTGACTTAATTAATTAATGGTGTATTTATTAACATTATTAATTTTAAATAACATTGTGGGTTCACTATTGCATCTTCCAGGGAGGATGTACACATTCCTGGAGCAGTGTGATATCCATAGAATTTTTTCATTTATTGTATTATTAAGGTGTTTAAAAACTATAGGGATATCACTCTGCGCTGGTTAGAATTCATGTATATGTTTTTATGTAAAGCTAAGGATTTTTTGATGTATATGTTTAATGTTGTTGTATATGTTTCTTTTGTGGAACGTGAGGCAACAAGGGGGTTTCCTGCCCCTAGTGTTTACAGTATTTGCGCTTTTATACCCTATGTATATTTATTAACATGGGTGTTATGTTTATATTAAGAGCGCTAGTATATACTTTCATGTATCCCTGACCTTTCAGGGCCGTCAGGAATGGCGCTGAGTAGGGGGGAGTGTGCTTCACTCATTACAATCTTTGATTGGTTAAGGAGTGGCATCTCTACACCTATGGGTAGCCTGTAGGGGCGGGCCTTGGGGGCGGAGCATTTTTCTGTCTACATTAACTTATGTATACACCCATTGGGTGTCCTTCCCTGCTATGCGCATGTGCGTGGCAAGCGGGGGGCGTGTCCATCTGCCGATGCTTGGCTAGCGACGGTGGCGCCTCGCGTGATGTCACGCGCATGCGCAGTGAGGAATGGGCCGAGTCCTTTAGATTGCTACATAACTTAGGGCTTTTTTAATCTATCTGAATGAGCAGTATGTCTATTAGGTGCTCTTCTCGTGGGTGCACATGCACGTGACGAGCAGGGGGTGTACCTACCGTGGGAAATTTGATCGCCGACGGTGGCGCCCCTCGTGACATCACGCGCATGCGCAATGGGTTTTGAGACGATTTTTTGCAGGTGATTCATATTTCCTTATCTAGTGAGGGTATATAGGACACCCTTATTGCCATATGTTCCACATTCCTTGATAAAGGACCTACCCGTCCGAAACGCGTAGGAGGCTGTTTGTTACCCCCTGGGGTGATGCTTTTTATCAGATATGTTCTGAAATAAATGGATTTTATTTTCTCACCACCTGACTCCCTGGCAGTGCGCTGATTGCTTTTTTGTTCTACGTGTATCTGGATTACCTCCATGGCTGGAACGACACAGTGGACCCCTAGAGACAGCAGAAGTGGGTAAGGATTATATATTTTTATGTTTGACCATTATAGTTGAGTACTCTAACTTGGACTGTGTAAGCTACCATGAGGCAATAATTTTACATATGGTTATGAGTGACTCACAGGCCATTTCATTTAAACCCACTCTGCTATATTGGGGTCCTTGAAGATTTATACTCTATGAACTAGTTGTCACAAGATTGGCGCACCCCTTGACTGTCTACCCCTTAATGTATACAGTATACTGACTGTGTGTATTGGTATTAACTTTCCCATCCCATATGGAGTGCATGCCCTATTTGTAGTCTCTGTCTTAATTAAAATGTAAGTGAAATTAAGAACATTTTTTAACCTTTTGCCTGTTCCCTGAACTCTGTTGACCATTTTGAGCATCTCTACTCCATCCCCTCATCCAGGTACAGAAAAAAAAGTTTAAGTGCCTTCCTTTAATAATATTTTACACTCAAATTAGATAACCAGTTTTTAACTAATTGTAAATCATGCACCCAGGTTCAATCCTGTTATGACATGAGCTGAAATTAACTGCAAAATAATCAGCTTTATAATTTAAACATACAGTAGACATCTTAAAGTTTTGGCTAGACTCCACAAAAAATAAATATCAATAATAAGTAAAGAGTATATCAAGTAAAAAAGTTGTATTAAATGCCTTTTGGCAAATAATACCTTAAAATCCTGTTTCATGTCTATTGTGAACAAAAAAAAAGAAATCCATGCTAGTTATTAACCATTCTAATAACTTAAAGGATCATTATAGCTATGAGAAGGAGAGTGTCTATAAAATCTTGATTTCCAGAAACGAGAACAGGCTTTAATAAATACACACTCCTGAAAGGGCAGCCAGATAATGCTTCCAACCTTAGTTGTGCCAGCGTGCCATTACACAGTAATTCCAAACTGATTAAATTGTTAGAGAGGAAATAAACAGGGTCATACATTTTCTGAGAATGCCTCTTTTTATTATTCCCTGCCATTCCGTGGAAATTGCTTTTGCTACTAATGAATATATTGGACATTGAATATTGTGTCTCCCATTCATGTGGAATCCCAAAGAATAAAAACTCTACTTACACACACATATATTCAAATACTAATCATTGTGCTCACCACCTCGCCCCCTCCCTTCTCTCCCTCACTCTCTTTCTCTGTTTCTCTCTCTCTATCTGCAAACTCAAATGAAAAGTTCATGAATATGTAATGTTGCCATTTCCATATGGTTTGGACCCGTGATAAGGGATTAATGAATACAGTGAGATGCAACATCTGTTTTCACACATAAATGCACTAATTTGAGGTGAATGAATATGCTTTTGTGTATTTTACAGCAAACATTTCAATCTTAACTTTATTAAATTAATTCTTACAAATGAAAAAGTATATTGTATTATATATTTTCACAGACATAATTCATTAATAATAAAAGGACAAATGTTGTTGAGCAGAAATCATAACTCAAAAACAAAAATGAATTGTTGTTTTCTAAATCATCATAACCACGTTAGACACTTTATTAGGTTGGGTATTAAACCAGGTCTCTTGAAATACTATGTAAAGCATAAATACTTGCTTTCTTAGTGCACTTGTATTGCAGAAAAGTACATTAGATGTACAGCACTGTATACAATTATAAAACTATATTTAAATAAATACATCTGTGATAATGCTTTGCTGTAGAATTTCACCAGTTTTTGCACCAAATACATTTTGACACCTGACTTCATTGATGTGTATTTTATTTTGCTGATACAGAATGGCACTACAATAGTTTGAAAATACACAACAAGCTGGGCATATTATAGTAACCTAAGGTGCACCAAGGCAAAGACATACTAGACGTTGGTTGGTCTTCACTTCTTCCAAATGTAAAACATATTAAATACAAAGGAAAAGCTTAAACATACCCAAAATCTCAACATAGAAAGCTTCAGCAGTTCTCTATAATTATGACATATGGTTTGGTGAATTGTCAGATAAAGGGGCCTACGCAGAATGTTCTTCTCAAATAATCTGCCGCTTGTTTTAATTCGTAATTTTTTGCCGTTTTTTCACGTTATGCAGAAAGGCACGAATCCCTGTAAGAGTAACATTTGTAAACATGGCGATTACTCAGCGGCATGATTCGCGTCAGCGGGAACAGGAGGAAATGGCGTTTTATGTAAATGCCGTATTTTTTGGGGGGGGTTTGCATTGTGCGCGACTCTCGCGAGAACTTCAATTAGTTGAGCGGCCTATTTAAATTGTGTATTTTGATTAATCTTTCTCTGCGTTGTTTGGAGTAGTGAGTGAGAGGCAGACAGAGCTAGTATTTGTGAGAATTTAAGATTGTTGTTATAGTTGGATTGAATTGGCTTGAATTGTGATAGTGTTGTCTTGTTTATTGTACATTTATTTAATCAATTTTTTGTCTTGTTAGGTTGAAAGTGTTTGACAGTGTCATTTTATTTATATTTGTGTTCTTTGTGAGTGTTAGATTTATGGAAGAGAGGAGTGGAGTAGGCATGGGAGTGATGGTGGTGTGAATGGTGGGGTGAGTTGTGCTGCTGGGGTGAATGGTGGTGTGACTGGTGTGGTGCGGGGTGCTGCTGGGGTGAGTGGTGGTACTGGGGTGAGTGGTGGTGTGACTGGTGTGGTGAGTGGTGGTGCTGGGGTGAGTGGTGTGAGTGGTGGTGTGACTGGTGTGGTGAGTGGTGGTGCTGGGGTGAGTGGTGGTGGTAGGGTGAGTGGTGGTGCTGGTAGGGTGAGTGGTGGTGGTAAGGTATCTGGTGGTGGTGAGAGTGCAATTCTAATTCAGTCTCTTGAATTGGATGAGGGAGAAAGCAGTCAGCAGCAAACGTCAGTGGTTGGATCTGGCCAGGAAAATACTATTGCCAAAAAAAGGAATTTAAAATTTAATGATGAGGAAAACAGAGTGCTCCTGACCTGTATTTTGGAGCATTATGATAGCCTGTTTGGTCATTTAGTAGGTATGAAATTAATTCTCAATGAATGTCACTGTTTATCTTCGAATCAATTATATTTTTTGTACTCGTTCACATAGAACTGACATTAACATAACTTTCATTGGGTATATGTACAAACATGTTATATTATAGTGTTAGCAGCCATGTTACAAATAGATGCACTGTTTTATATTTGTAAATATTATATTTACATCTATATTGATTGTAGACGTATGCCTACAAATAGTTTATAGATACATGTATTTAATATACACTCTGTTAAACATCATCTATCATAAATTGTAGCTGAGTTCAAACATTTACATTACAAACAAACAGAGATAGAAAGATATGTTAATGATCAAGGTTATTTTATTGTATATTTCAAGGCAAGACATCAGCATTGGTGAAGATGGTATTGTGGAAACACATTAGAGTGTCTGCATCTGGCTGTGGGAATCAAGTTCGAAGTTGTGATAATAACGCAAGAGGTTTGACGATATAAAAAGGAGATTGAAAGAAAAAATACAAGCAATACATTTACATGCTTCAGGCACAGGGGGCTGCCCACCTGCAGCCAATTTAAGCCTCATTCCCTTGAAGGAGCAGTTGAGTGCGAAATTGCCGCCCATCCAGGTTGAAGGCTTGCCAGGGGATCTGGATATCTGGGTGTATGATCATCAGTTTCCACAAGGTTATTATTAGTGTTGATAAAAATAAAGTGTTGATTCTAATATAGTTTGCTTGTTCTCAATACTCTTTCATCAATTAGTTGAATTTGTAGTCATAACATGTAATTTATTCATAATACAAGGCAACATTAATTTATGTCATCATTTTATATTTATTATGTGATTATAAATTTACACTATTGCACACACGTTATTAGATATCAATTATTATATCATAACATATTTACATAATTAGAGAAACTTAATTAGTTATATACAAACATTCTTGCTACAATGTGTAAAAAAAAAGGTGATGATTTTCCCAATTCAATTAATGTAAATATTTGCATAGGTGATACTTTAATTATATTAATTTCTCACTGTTTCAGAGAATTAAACGTTCATATACTTGCTTAGTAACAAAATACTAGGTTTGGCTCCAAGGTGCGAATGACTCATGCTGGGTGCCCGGATATAGCACTCCGCAACATCCATGCCATTTTCACACCTTGGATCTCTGAGGCTTTCCATCTTAGAGGCTCCCACTTAGCGGAACCTCTTTGAAATGCAGGTAGGAAAATACCCTCAGCTCATGCACCCTTAGCATATTTACATGCCAAAGGATGTCTTCCCGGACTTACAGAAAACAGTTCCTACCTGTACATTTTAAATTCACAGTATTACACACTTATTAAAACATCGTGTTCTGGGTGTACCACAACTGTAATTTTTATGTGTAGCCTGTCATGGTGGACCAGAACTTATCAACACTTTTTATATTTTTGGAATTCTCGATTGAAAACGACAAGGAGGCAAAATAAATTGTCATTTATTTCCTTGATTGACAAACACACAACAGTTTCAGAATACACTTAATAATACACTTACTGGGATGGGAAAACAAAATAAATTGTCCTTTGCAAGAAAGCACAAGAAATGCAGTCTGTTTAAAGTCCGTTTCGCTAGATCGCTAGTTACCGATCTAATAACTCCGCCAAATAAAGGAATTTTGTAGAAGTTCATAAGAATTAGTTCGGGAGTCACCAGGGCTAATGAATTCTGGAGTTTGGTGTAAATCCTAGGTTGCGATGTTATTAACCCCTTGCGTCCTGGAACCGCTACCGCTGAACGCGAACAGAATCTTGTGCATAGCTTGGTTACGTCATGAATCACACTGGGGATAGCTTGGCGGGCAATTTTATAGAGTTCACAGACCTATCTCTAACATGCCTGCCCAAACCTCTCCGTGGGAACACTTAACACTACAATCTCTGATTTGTCCGTAGTTTGCAAAATCGGGCAAAAAGACTTTCCTGTTTGCACTGTGCATGTGTTCGCTTGACACCCATGTGTCTTAGCATACCTGGGGTACACCCCTTTCCTGGAGACCCTTGTCTGGGGTTTGGCTCCAAGGTGTGCAGGGCTCATGCTGAGAACCGGGATCTGGCACTCAGCAACATCCCGGCTACTTTCACACTTTGGATCTCAGAGACTTTTCCTTCCCTGCACTTCACTAGACTTACAGTCGCCCACTCGACAGGGGGTCTTAGAAGTGTAGGAAGGAAAATACCCTCAGCTCATTTACCCCTGGCATATTTACATGCCAAAGGATTTCTCCGGGGCTCACAGAAAAAACTGTTCCTGTCTGTACATTTTAAACTTACAGTATTATACACTTTATTAAAACCATATGTTCTGGGTGTACCACAACTGTAATTTTTATATGTCTGTGAGTGGTTTATTTATTTAGACTTGCACACCAAAAATCAGGCTTCTAGCTGTCCCCATTAACGAGTTAGCCTGCTTAATTGAAAGGCTTGCTGGTGGGAAGCCAAGTTCACCTACTTCCCACGTCAATTGACCGACTTCCCATGGCAATAGACTTTCGGCCTTTCAAGTTACGGGAGCTAACAAGGTATGGATAAATTTTATCGGTACACCACTTCAACCCTATCTGCAAGCCACTTATTGAACTGACTTGCGGTTACAGAGTCGAATGCTTGGAAATGGATACCCATACTTCAAACAGACCTCCCATAGCCAGCCACGCTTATTCAATCAGCACAGGCTCCAGCGCTCACAACGCCATCTTGTGCCTAAAAACATTATAGCACACTTTGCATTTATTTCTATTACTGCAGGCAGGGAGCAGCCAGCAAAATGGTGATAAAAATGCTGGGACAGGGGCAAATACATTAGTTTCATGTATATACTTTTAACCCCTTCGCTCCCAATATGAGTTGGGGTTAATCAGCCGGGTATAATACCTTTATTAATGGCCTGATTAACCCCACTCTCACCACAATGTCCACGGAACGATTGACATGAAAACAAATCTCTGGACACCCCTTCACGCATGCAAGAGGGTGCATGATTTGAGCCGTGCGATAGTCCTTTACTAGTGGCGCAATTTGCCACCACTATATCTCCGCCAAAAGGAATAATTTCGTTAAGTCCTTACATGATTCGTTCAGGAATCCTTACCTGAAACGAATTCTGAAAGAGGGGCATAATCCTTGGTTTCGATGTTGTTAAACCCTCACACTCTGGAACCACTGACGCTGGAACTTGGATGTTTCTTAGACGAATCTGAGATGGAACTAATGGGGACTGGGCTGCAGGCATCTTTATTAGGTTAAGGGTCCTATTTCTAACATACCTAGCCAATCCTCCCATGGGAACAACTTTTCACACCTATCCCAGACTTGCCAAGAGTTCAGAGTACGGGCAGAAGTTGCTTCCCGGTCAGCGAAGAGCATCCACTGACCTAACACCTGAGCGGTTTAGCATACCGAGCCCAACCTCTTACCTGGCGACAGCAAGTCTGGGGTTTGGCTACCAAGTGTGAAGCACCCATACTTTGTGCCGGTATCTGATACTTGGCAATAATCCAGCCACCCTAACACCTTGGGTCTCTGAGGCTTTTCAACTCTGGACTTCTCTAGACACTGGGGCACCAACTTATCTGGGTGCCATTTGAAGTTGAAGATGGAGATGAAAAATCCCTCAGCTCATTCATCCATAACATATGGGCATGTTAATGGATTAATTGCCGGGATGACAGGAAAGGGTTCCTGCCTTTACAGTTAAAACACCATTGTATTACAGTGTATTTTTATATGTGGGTTCTGTATATGCAACAAATATAAAACCCATGTGTATGTTCAGGTTAGATTTTTAACTAGCTGCACTCCAAAAATTAGAGTGCTAGCTCTTTCCTAGCGCAAGTTATCCACTTAATTGAATGGGCTCTGTGATGTGGGTTGCGGTTTGACCTATAATCGGTCTTGGTTACAAGCCGGCATACAATGTATCCGTGCTGACTTTGATCGGTAACCTCAGACGCGTGGCACCAATTCACCTCAAGTGGATTACGAGACGGCTGGATACAATGTAACGAGAAGGTACTTCAGCTAGACCGCAGACCACGTATTCAATTGACTTTGCGGTTTCGACGTCTGCGGCTTAGAAAGTAAAACCCATCTTCATGGCAGCCCTTACTCGCAGGCATGCTTATTCAATCAAGGCCTGGCACATCGCTAGAAGCTCCCCCTTGTGTCACGAATACAATTTGCACAGTTCACATACATTCACATAACTGCAGCTAGCTTCTGGGCTGCAAAACAGGGACAATAAAGATAGTGTAGGGGAAAACATGGCATTATGATGACCATAAAATTTAACCCCATCAGTCCCAACAAGGTTTAGGCTTAACCAGCTTTGCATAAAAGCTTTATTATTGGCCTGGTTAACCCTTTCACAGCCACAGAGACCCTGATATTTCCCGAGCTTCGGGAACACCCGAGTGCTCCCATCATATTGGGGACCAATGCCGATGTGGTATGGGCCATGTTCCAGGCATATCTTCATAAGGCGGGTGAACTACCCCTATCCGCTCCTCATATCCACCCGGCATTCAAAGATGAGTGCTATAAAGTCGCTGCCCAAGAGGAGTATGGTGAAATCTTCAATCATGAGAGAGGGTTGATCGAGATTCCACCAGGGGGAGTGAGACACCTGACAGCAGTGGTCAATTACCTAGGACGTGATGAAGCAGATCATTACTTTTCTCTAGAGACCACACACGGAAGACATCAAAAGAGGGTACAAGATGCAGGGGCAACCAGCATTCATTTAAAGTAGCATGTTTTAAGTAGAACACAGTGTAAAGTTTAACAGGGAAGACCATTGGAGGACTGGACTGATCTCTTACCCTAACAGACATCTTTTTCTTCTCTTCTCTTTTGGGTATAGCCCAAATTTGATTCTGCTGTCTCTTAATCACCCCTTAAGTATCCATTTGACTACATTCAACTTATAACTCTCTGGTAAAGCCCACATTTGATTCTGCTGTCTCCTAATCAACCCTTAAGTGTCCATTTGACTACATTCAACTTGTAACACCTAGACAGGACTACACAATGCTTAAAAATGTACCAATAGTTTAAATGGGCGTCACATGTGCTAATTGAGCTGGTTGGGCTGAAATTAATTCAGTCATGTGATTTGTAAGACATATATAACTAAAGACACAATGGGGAAGCAGCAATGCAAGCAGCATTAATTTAAAGTAGCATGTTTTAAGTTGAATACAGTGTGGAGTTGAACAGGGAGTTCAACAGGAGTGAAACAAATGGACAACACCTACTGGCCCTGATTCCTGGATTTTGAACGGCGCTGGAAAGGATCACATTATCCATCCCAGTCTGTGTTTCTTGGCACTAAACTATTGCTGCCATGCCAACACTACTGTTTTTATTTGCTTTGACCTCACTTCTATTCAACATACGCACCTCCTTCTTCGAGCCACTTTATGTCTCTAACTCTATTCATATATCTCCATCTCTCTTTCCTTCACCACTTATCAGTTCACATGAACTCCTTTTTTACCTGCACCCTCTAACACCACACAGCTATATCCCCTGCACTAAAACGCACCCCTACAAATCAGCCTCACACTTTCTCTTTCTATCCATGCTTCTCCTTCGCATTTCTGTAACGTGTAGCTCACCACAAACAAAGTGCGACCATGGGGCTGAGGTAGGGATTAGCGTAGAATAAAAAAACAGTTTTAATAAAAAATATATAATCCAATAACAGTAGGTAAAAAACTCACACTTTGTGAGTATGACAGCTTTTTCGACCTTAATGGGTCTCATCAGTGTGTGTTTTTTACTTACTGTTAATGGATTATATATTTTTTATTAAAACTGTGTTACACTATTTGTGTGTTTCTTACCTTCCTTTCTACATGTAATGCAATGTATGAGATATTACTTGGCTGTGAAACACGTGCTGCTGGACATTCCAGATGTTCTACACTGTTCCAGATCCCAGAGTGGATACAAGGCTTGAATTAATCTAAACGCTGTGAGTGCATATCGTATGTCTTATGGGTTAAATTGTCAGAACATACTACCCTATATTTTTCTTTCTTGTCTCCACTTGCGCCTAGGTCAATCTTTTGGAATAAATATGGTAATATCCAGGTCTAGGAGCGGAGAGTAGCGGATCGTTGGGGTGCATAGCTGGAGTCAGGATTGGAGAAGGTAGAGTCGTCGTATTGCCAAAGCCAGGGTCAGTACGGTAGAGAACAGGATCATTGTATTTCAAAGCCAAGGTCAGTGCAGGAGAGTATCACAGAGTTCCAGGTCCAAAGAAGAGTAAGGCAGCAAGGTTGGTAGCAGACAGATAGGTTGCAGTGAGGTTCAGCGTCACAAATCAGGAGCTATGCTCGGCAAGGCAGGAGAGAACTGACAAGGTATATAAGGAACTCCCTACCAATGTGAGGCAACCAGGAAGTGCAGGACGCTTCACTGATGGGAGCGATACCTCTATGAGGTGCGAGTGCCCCACGCGCAACCCGCGCAACATGTTGGCGAACCGGTCCAGCGTCACTCGAGCGTGTCACAATACCTGCGTCAGAGCAAGAGCGGAGACCGAAGACAGGACCTGAGACAAGTGGGGAGGAGCACGTGCGGTTTCTGCTCCGCGTACCTCTGTTGTAAAGGTGGGGGCGGAGACCAGAGGCGGGACCCAAAAAGCAAGGGAAGTACGTGCGCGGCTGCTGCACCATGTACCTCCATCATCAGAATGGGGACGGAATCCAGGGGCGGAACCAGGGGCGGAACCCGAGACAAGAGAGAAGGGATGTGTGTGGCTACTGCGCCGCGTACTGCACATCCGTCGCGCATCACTGCTGCCGGGAGAAGAGCGCACTCTGGACATGGGGACAGCAGAGACCGAAGATGCCCGCGCATCACCCGCGTGCCGCACACGTGAACCACCACCGAGATGCCCTCCATTGTTGTCCCTGGTCCTGATGGACAGGTGAGAGTTAACAGACAGAACCGGCAGAATGGCAAATCCCCACAGTTTCTGGGGATATCTCTCCCAATCCTAGTCCCTGTCTTATTTCTGTATGGTCCCATCCTCGCCTTACCCATACAACTTCTACTCTTTCGGGTGTTAACCCCTCTAATCTCATACCCAGCCCCTGCCACCCTCCTTCCTCTGCCTTTTCTCCTGTGCCCTTTGGAAGGGACGCTCCCTTTCCAACAAGTTCCTTTCTGTGCATGACTTCTTTTTCTCTCACTCTCTGCTTCTCTTTGCTTTAACTGAGACCTGGCTCACTCAGTTTGACTCTGCACTTGAAGCTGCCCTCTCTTATGGTGGCCTTTCTTTCTCCTACACTCTGCGCCCTGATGGTAGGGTGGAGGCGTGGGGCTCCTGCTCTCCTCTATCTGCCGCTACCGTACCCTTCCTATTCCACCCTCTCTTGTTTTTCCCTCCTTTGAGGCTCACATTGTCCAGATCTTCTCTCCTCTCCCTGTCCCTGTGGCGGTCATCTATTGCCCACCTACCTCTACTCATCCCCCTTCTGCCTTTCTCTGTCACTTAGAATCCTGGCTCTCTTTCTTTCTCTCCTCAAACTCCTCTGTTCTTCTCGTTGGGGACTTCAGTTGCCACATTGATGACCCCTCTCTCCCTGGGCTTGCCGCTTTCTCTCTGTAACCTCTTCTTTTGGCCTTCAACAGTGGACAGCAGCCAGCACCCACAAAGATGGCCCCTACCTTGACCTGGTATTCACTTAAAACTTCTCTCTCTCCGATTTCTCCATTTCCCCTTTTCTGACCATCACCTCATCTCTTTCTCTCTTTCTCTCTTCTCCCCTTCTCCACCTCCATCTACACCTCGCTTCTGCAGAGACCTACAAGCTTTTGATTCCAATTTGCACTCCTCCCTCTCCTCTCTCAGCTCTGTTCCAGACCCTGACAACCTAGTCAGGAACTACAACTCTGTCATATCTACATCTATCTCTCTTGATCTACATGTCCCGATTTCTGTCTGCCATTCTCGTTTTTCTAACCCAGACCCTGGCTAAATTCCCACACGCACATGCTGCATTCCTGCGCTCATTCATCTGAATGCCTCTGGAGGAAATCTCACACTCTCACAGACTTCCTTCACTACAAATTTATGCTATACTGTTTCAACTCTTCCCTCTCTCAGACTAAACCAACCTACTTTTCCTCACTAATCAACACGCACAAGTCTAATCCATGCCGACTTCTCTGTCTTTGACTCCCTACTCAGACCACCCTCTGCTACCTCTCCTTCCTCCATCTCTCCTCAGGACTTTGCTGACAATTTCAAGGAAAAGGTGGAATCCATACGTCAGGCCATCCCCTCTGTATCCTCCTCCTATTCTACACATCTTCCTAATTCTCCTCCTGCATTCCTTGACTTTTTATCCGCTGTCACGGAGGAGGATGTGTCACTGCTGATCTCCTCTTCACCCTCTACCACATGCTCTCTTGACCCCATTCCCTCCCATCTCCTAAAACCTCTTGCTCCTACTATAATCCCTACGCTCACACACAATTTAACTCCTCCCTCTACTCTGGTACCTTTCCATCCTCCTTCAAGCATGCAACAGTTATACCACTACTCAAAAACAGCAAGCTTGACCCTACCTGTCTTTCTAACTATCGACATGTATCCCTCCTGCCTTTTGCCTCTAAGCTCCTTGAACGTCTTGTATTCTCTCGCTTGCTCCAATTTCTCAACACCTATTCTCTCCTGGACCCTCGACAATCTGGCTTCTGCACTGCTCACTTTATTGAGACAGCCCTCAGTAAAATAACGAATGACCTCTGCCAAAGACAGAGGTCATTACACTCTTCTCATATTGCTCGACCTCTCTGCAACATTTGATACTGTGGACCACTCTTTTCTCCTTCACATTCTCAAAACTCTTTGTATTCGTAACAAAGCTCTTTCCTGGATCTCCTCTTACCTCTCCCAGCTTACTTTCAGTGTCTCTTTTGCAAACACCTCCTCCTCTATCAATCTCTCTGTGGGGGTTACCCCAGGGCTCTTTCCTGGGACCTCTTCTCTTTTTTTCTTTACACACTCTCTCTAGGTGACCTAATCACTTCTTTTGAGTTGAAATATCACCTCTATGCTGATGACACATAAATTTACTTTTCTACCCCTGACCTTACACCTGCGGTACAGACTGAAATTTCTGAATTTCTGTCGGCTATATCATCCTTGATGGCCCTTAAAATAAACATGGCAAAAACAGAGCTCCTCATACTTTCTCCCAAACCTGACCCTATTCCCTCCTTCCACATTACTGTTGGAAGTACCATCATTCACCCAGTAGCCCAAGCACGCTGATTAGGGGTCACACTCGACTCCTCTCCCACATTCTTTTCTCACATTCAAAACGTGAAATCTAAAACCTGTTGCTTTTTCATCCGCAATATTACAAAGATACGCCCTTTCCTGTGCTGCTCGAATGCTAAAACTTTTACTTAGGCCCTCATTCTCTCCTGTCTTTATTACTGTAACCTGCTGTCCGGCCTTCCTGCCTCCCACCTGTCTCCCTTACAATCTATCCTAAACGCTGCTGCCAGAATCACTCTGCTCTTTCCTAAATCTGTCTCAGCGTCTCCCCTCCTGAAATCCCTCTCCTGGCTTCCTGTCAAATCCCGTATCACACACTCAATTCTCCTCCTCATTTATAAAGCTTTACACTCTTCTGCTACTCCTTACATCTCAGCCCTAATTTCTCGTTATACACCATCCCAGCTCTTGAGCTCTGTTCAATATGTCTTCTCTCTACCCCTTTTGTATCCAAAGCCCTCTCCCGACATCAACCCTTCTCACTGACTGCCCTACAACTTTGGAATGCCTTTCCCCTCAATATCCGACTAGCACCCTCTCTATCCACCTTTAAAACCCACCTCATACATTAACCTTGCCCCCTTGCAAACACACTTGCCAGAATGCCCTGCTACTGTCTCTGTATGTTCTTTCTACCAACCAATTAGATTGTAAGCTCTTCGGAGCAGGGACTCCGTTTCCTAAATGTTTCTTTTAGGTCTGAAGCACTTCTTCCTTTTGTGTTATTTATATCTTTATTTATATGATTGTACCTATTACTGCTGTGAAGCATTGTGTACATTAATGGTGCTATATAAATAAAGACATACAATACAAGATGGTACCAGAAATACGGGAGTGGAAATCCTCTATTCCAAAGAAAATTACGGTGTCCATCCAAAATATCTTGCCGTTTGGAGTCGGTCAGAGACTGGGAAAGATATACCCGGTCACCACCGTAGAAATTACAGTGCACGTAAATGCCACTACTGCGCGAGATTAACCTGCTGGGATACAGTTTTATTTTGGAGAATTGACCCTGTCAGAAGACTGGAAGAGACGGCTAAGTGTCCAGTTCTAGGAACACCGAGAGGTGTTCTCCACTAGTGAGATAGATGTAGGCTGCAGCAAGAACGCCAAGCACATGATTCGTCTGAATGATACCATGCCTTTCCGGGAGCGGTCCAGACTTATAGCCCCCAGAGATAAGGAGAAGGTGAGAAATTTCCTAAATGAGATGGAGAAAGCAGGCATTGTAACTGAATCCCGAAGTCCCTACGCCTCTCCGATTGTGGTTGTGCGAAAGACAAATGGGTCCGTTCGCTTGTGCTTGGACTACCGGACTCTGAAGAGGCATACCATACCTGATCAGTACACTCTGCCGTGGATAGAGGATATCCTAAATGCGCTGACAGGAAGCCAGTGGTTCAGCGTGCTGGACCTGATATCTGGGTACTACCAGGTACCCATGAGGTCTGAAGACCAGGAGAAGACGGCGTTCGTCTGTCCCCTTTGGTTTACCCTAATGCCCCAAGCAGCTGATGGAGATGGCCATTGGGGATATGAACCCTCGCGAGTGCCTGGTCAATCTCGATGATATAATTGTGTTCGGAAGAACTCTCAAAGAGCACGAGGAACATCTCCTGAAGGTTTAGATAGACTGGGCAAAGAAGGCCTGAAGTTATCCCTGGACAAGTGCTTGTTCTGCTGAACATCCGTCACCTATGTGGGCCACATATTGTCCACCAACAGAGTGGCTAGCGACCATGTCAAGGTTGAAGCCATGGTGAGCTGGCTGACACCAGACAACGTGATGGAGTTTCAATCCTTCCTACAGTTCTGCGGATACTACCGCCGCTTCGTAGAAGGATACTCCAGTAAAGCCAAGGTTCTCAATGGAAACTTGGCAGAAGGCTACATTCCCACGAACACCCTACGGTGACAAGTGGAAATCTGCCTGCGAAAGGGCCTTCACCGGACTTAAGAAAAGCCTGAAAAAAGCCCCGGTCCTGGCTTACGCTGATCCGGAGAAACCATACATTCTGCATGTGGATGCCAGTTTTAATGGGCTGGGAACTGTGCTACACCAGAAGTATCCTGATGTCCTCACCCAGTGGCGTATGTGAGCTGAAGCCTAACTCCCAGTGAGAAAAACTACCCGGTTCACAAACTGGAGTTCCTCGCTCTCAAGTGAGCAGTAGTCGAAAAACTCCATGACTACCTATACGGAGTCACATTCGAAGTAAGAACAGACAACAACCCGTTGACATATATCCTAACGTCAGCCACACTGGATGCCACCAGTCACAGGTGGATAGCGGTACTCTCAAATTATTAATTCACCTTGAAATACAAGCCAGGGCCTCTAAACATAGCAGCCGATGCTTTATCCAGGAGACCTGGACTGAGTACGACGCAGGACGATGGTCTGTGGGAAGAAATCCCTGTGCCTGAGATTCGGGCGATGTGCTCCACCGCTATAATCGTAGAAAACAAAGTCGCGTTCTCTGAATTGTGAGTTGCCAATTCCTTGAGATGCTGACCCCAGGCACTCCTCGCAGCCTACTGCCATCCAGACGGTCTGGAAATCCTCCCAAACACTCTCCTGGAGTGGAAGGAGATAGTACAGGCGCAGATACGAGATCTAGTGATTAACGCTATCCACAAGGCCCTACATTAGAATAATCCATCCCTGGTGAAACGGGCTCCCATCGACACTGTCGCAATCCTCATGAGAGAGTGGAACAAATGCGAAATAGAACATCGCCTCCTCTATCGGGTCATCCCTGTCATGGGAGACCAGGTCTCATTAACACATTAATACCGAGATTCTGGATTGAGCACAACAAGGAGGGTAAAATAAATTGTAATTTATTTCCTGTTAAGACAAACACACAATTCTTCACAATTACACTTAATAAACACTTACTTGGATGGAGAAATGAAATAAAATGTCCACAGAACGAATTACTTGAAAACAAAGTCTCTGGGCACCACTGCATGTGTACAGGTTGGTGCACGAATCGAGCCATGCGACAGTCCTTGGCTAGGGTAGCGAGCTGCAACCCCTATATCTCTGCTGAGGGAAAAATTTTGTTTAGTCCTTACAGGATTCATTCGGGAATCCGTAGTTCAAACGAATTCTGGAAGAGGGGCATGATCCTTGGTTACAATGTTTTTAACCTCTCACACTCCGGAACTCCGCTAAAGATGAATCTTAGATGGAACTGGTGAGTCTGACTAAAAATCGGCCTGCAGGCATTCTTATAGGGTTAAGGGTCCTATCTTAAAGCTACACAGCCAATCCCCCCTGGGAATAACGTTTTCCACCATTTCAGACTTGCCAGTAGCTCATGAACATGGCAGAGGTGGCTTACCGGTCTGCTAAAAGAATGTATTAATTTGGCACCTATGCTGCTTAGCATACGGGACCCAACCCCTTACCTGGCGACAGTAAGTCTTGGGGTCAGCTACCATTTGTTGATATCCCATACTTTACACCGGTATCTGGTACTTTGCTATATCCCGCCCGCCCTAACACTTTAGGGTCTCTGAGGCTTTCATCACCGGATTTCTCTAGACACTGGGGAACCAGCTCAGCAGGGTGCCCTTTGAAGTACGGAGATGGAAATCCCTCAGCTCATTAATCCCTGTAACGGATCGAGGGACTCACGCTCTCCAGCATGTCCCCGTCACCTCTATTCCCACATCTTCTAGCTCTCCCTCTTCCCTGCGTCCTCACTTTCTCTCTTCCTTTCCTCGCGGCCGATCCTCTGCGGCACGGTTAGCATACCCTGACACGCGTTTGGCTCATGTGCGCGGCCCCCGCACTGTGCACACACGTTCCCGGTCACTCACACCCCTCCGCGGCACCCGCATCCCTCCACGTGCCTCTATTCCCCCAGCCTCTACATTACCTTGTCCTCCGCCTCTCCTTCCCTCTCACCTTCGGTGCCGAGCGTTCCTGCGGCGGTACGTCCCTCTGTGACACGCGTGGTGCACACGCATAGTACTCTTACAGAGAGCGCGCGCAACCGCTCCAGTTATCTGCCATCCCTAAACTCTAGCTCCGCCCCCCGTGGCTTACAAGCCATCTCTCTTGATTATTTCCCCGTCTCCTCCCCTGCTCTCTCAGACCTATACCTGCAAACTCTTACTCAAGCTTCTGCTCCTCCTCTCTTCCCTATTGGTTCTCTTTCCTTTATAACCCCACTCTGTCCTCTTACTCATTGCTCTGCATAGCTTTCCTGTGGCTCCTGTATGCAGTGTCTATGCCTAGCTCCCTTGTTTGTTTCAGCGCTGGTTCCTGTCCCTACCCCTGTTTGGATTCCCCTGGCTTGAACTTGTGTACTGCTTTGGATTTGACTACTCTGCTTTCTCCTGCCCTTGAATCTTGGCTTACGGACTTCCCTATGCTGCTTTCTCCAACCCTTTGAATGCTTACGGACATCACTACTCTGCTCTCTCCAATCCTTGAACTCTGGCACACGGACATTACTCTGGCACCCCGGACTCTGCAAGTATACGTTAACCCTTTCTTATCAGGCCCGGCAATGCATTACCACACTCCGGGCACGCCCTCACTGTTGTGGGTGTGTGTTATACTCTTACCCACCTCAGTACTGGGGACTGGCCAGGTCTGTGGGCATACAGGCATTACATTATGCAGAGCCCAACAAATGCAGACCCCCCTGAGGTGGGCCAAGGTGTTTCCGTGGAACATTTGCAATTTGTAAGTAACCAACATACCACTGTGTCACAACAACTTGCCAATTTGTCTCTCCGGGAAATCCCAGTTGCCCCGTAACCCTCTGTTCCTGTAGCTACAAGTAATCCAGGACCACTTATCCCAGCTCCCAACCGGTACGATGGGGACCCCCTTGCTTGCCGAGGATTCTTGAATCAATGCGAAGTTCAATTCGAGATGTCGCCCTCCCTCTTTCCTACTGGTCGTACCAAGGTGGCCTACATTTATGCATTTCTGACTGGCGACGCACTCGCTTGGGCTTCTGCCCTCTGGGAACACAAACCTGAGTTAACCCAAGACTACCCCAAGTTCAGGCATGAGTTTCAACAGGTGTTTGATACACCAGCACGTAGGGAAACTGCTGCTTTTTCTTTGTTCCATATCACCCAGGCTCGGAGGTCAGCTGCAAGATACGCGGTGGAGTTCTGCACCATCGCCGCAGAGACCCAATGGAACGACGAGGCTCTTGCCGCAGCATACTGGCACGGTTTGTCCAACACTCTAAAGGATGACCTCGAAGCTCATGCTCGGCCTTCTTCCCTTGAAGAACTCATTGCTCTCAGCATCTGAATGGATCAACGCACCCAAGAACGACGACACGAGCGTCACTGTTCTCGTTCTCTCCCGCCTCTGTCTGTTTCTCATAGGTCTCCTCCTTCGGCCTTCCCTGCGTTGGATGCCCCTGAGCCGATCAAATCGGTAGCCAACAACCTCGGGCTGCTGAGAAAGCATGATGTCGTGAGGAGGGCCTCTGCTATTATTGCAGTTCCCCAGAGCACCGGCTCCGAAACTGTTGCCTGAAGCCGGGAAACGAGAACGCCCAGTAAAGGTACAGGGGCTTCTACTGGGCACTATCTCTCCCTGCCCCTCTCTCCCTAAGGAATTACCTAAGAAGCTAATGCTCCCTGTAACGCTGGCGGGTCCTGATCTTCAAATAGAAGTGAAAGCTTTTATCGACTCCGGGTCTGGTGGTGACTTTCTTGATCACACCTTCGCCTGCAAGTACCGAATTCCACTGGTCAAGAAGAGATCACCCATTGGCCTGGAGGCTATCGACGGACGCCCGCTCCAACCAGCCTTCATCATTTGGGAGACTATTCCTCTTACCCTGACCACCGCGGATGGTCTTCGATATTTTTCACTCCCCTACTGTCCAGGTTATTCTAGGATTGCCATGGCTGCAGCTTCATAATCCTCGTATAGATTGGACCGATGTGTTACTCATCCAATGGACTACCACCTTAGAGAAGACAGTTACTCCTCCTCCTGCTGCCATTCTCGCTGGCCTCGACACCACTTCCTCTAACTTTTCTGCTCTGCCGACGGTGTATCACGAGTATTTAGATGTCTTCAACAAAGTACAAGCTGAGGTATTACCTCCCCATCGCCCCTACGATTGTCCTATTGACTTAATTCCTGGAACTATTCTCCCTAAGTCGAAGTCGTATCCCTTATCTGTGCCAGAGACAGAAGCTATGACGTCTTATATCCAAGAGAATCTGCCGAAAGGGTTCATCAGCAAATCTAAATCCCCCGCCGGGGCAGGCTTTTTCTTCGTGAAGAAGAAGGATGGCTCCTTAAGACCCTGTATCGACTTTCATGGGCTTAACAAAATTACAGTAAAGAACCGATACTCTCTCCCTTTAATTTCTGAACTCTTCGACCGTCTACAAGGAGCATCTATATTCTCCAAACTCGATTTAAGAGGGGCCGATAATCTTATTCGAATAAGAGACGGGGATGAATGGAAAACCGCGTTTAACACGCGTTCAGGACATTATGAGTATTTAGTGATGCCGTTCGGTCTGTGCAATGCCCCTGCTGTTTTCCAAGAGTTCATGAACGATATCTTCCGGGTCGTTTTGGGGACGTTCGTCATCGTGTATTTGGACGATATTCTAATTTTCTCTAAGGACTTAGAGGAGCACATTCACCATACCAAACTGGTACAGTACCGACACACTTTATTCGAGTGTGGTCGGTACCGCAAGCCGGGAAATCTCCCGGCTTGCTAGTGGCCGCCCCTCGGCGTGCCGCGCGTCATAGACGCGCGGTCACGCGTCTTTGGGAGCGTGCGCCCCCTGCACGCGCGTCCAGGGGCTCCCCGAGGGAGCCCTGGTGTCCCGCGATCGCGGGACAGCGGCAGGGGGTTCCGGGGGACCCGGCGGACCCGGCAGCGGTAGGGAGAGCGCCCCGATCGGAGGGCGCTCTTCCGCTGCTTCGGCGCGCCCGTCACTCTCGGGCGCGCGCCAGGCTACTGCTGCGGCAGAGAACGGGCAAATGCTCGAATAAACTCTGCCGCAGCAGTACTCTCTAGGCTTCGTGCTAATCGCCTCTACGCAAAAATAGAGAAATGTCTGTTCCATCAGACTTCCACAGCCTTCCTAGGCTATGTTATCTCTAACCAAGGCTTTACTATGGATCCCGAGAAATTGAAGTCTGTACTCGACTGGCCCTTGCCGAATTCTCTCAAGGCCGTGCAACGCTTCCTTGGCTTTGCCAATTATTATCGGAAGTTCATCCGTAATTTCTCTACCATCGATCTGCCTATCAACGCCTTGACCAAGAAGGGTGCTGATCCGACAACTTGGTCTCCCGAAGCCATAGAAGCCTTCAAATTTCTCAAAAAAGCCTTTGTGTCTGCACCCATCCTACGGCATCCCGATACTTCTCTTCCTTTTATGCTAGAAGTTGACGCCTCCGATGTGGACGCCGGTGCAGTACTCTCTCAGAGATCCACTCCACAGGAAAAACTCTATCCATGTGGATTCTTCTCTCGGAAGTTCCCTTCGGCTGAGAGAAATTACGATGTTGGGAATCGAGAGCTGCTGGCCATTAAATTGGCTCTCCTTCTTGAAGGTACCACGGAACCTATCCATACTCACCGATCACAAAAACTTATTGTATTTTGAGGGGGCTCGTCGATTAGGATCCCGTCAGGCTCATTGGGCACTGTTCTTTTCTCGATTCAATTATACCATTTCTTATATTCCCAGCACCAAAAATATCAAGGCTGATGCTCTCTCTCGCCAGTTCTCTACGGAGAACGACTCTAAAGAATCCTCAGAATCAATTCTCAACGCCAAATGTATAATTTCCGCTAATAATTTCGATGTTTTGGATGAAATTAATAAAACCCAGGTTCACATCCCCAGGAGATTTAGGGTGCCAGAGGGACGCTTGTACACAGCTCCACGTTTTCGCCACAAGATACTTCTATGGGGGCATTCTTCAAGATCGGTCGGTCATCCAGGCTTCAAGAGGACAGCAGACCTTATCAAACGGACCTTTTGGTGGCCTAAGATGAACAAGGACATTTTCAACTTCACCAGTGCTTGTCCGGTCTGTGCCCAGAGCAAGTCCGCCCGCCACAAACCCTCTGGTCTCCTCATGCCTCTCCCCATTCGGTGCAACCATGGAAACATATCTCTATGGACTTTATTGTGGAACTCCCCAATTCTAAAGGGATGAATACCATCCCCGTTGTAGTAGATAGGTTTTCCAAGCATTCACACTTTATACCCCTCAAGGGTCTTCCTAATTCAGCTGCTTTGGCCGACATTTATTCTAAAGACATTTTCAGATTACACGGTGTACCTATTTCAATGGTTTCAGATAGAGGTTCTTAATTCATTTCTAAGTTTTGGCATGCGTTTTCCCAGAGACTTGGGATTTCTCTTCTATTTTCCTCGGGTTATCACCCTCAAACCAACGGTCAGACGGAAAGAATGAATCAGACCCTGGAGCAGTATCTCAGATGCTTCATCTCCGAATCTCAAGACAACTGGGTGGACCTATTACCTAGGGCCGAGTTTGCTATTAACTCCTTAAAAAATGAGTCTACGCAAGAGTCGCCTTCTTTCATTAATTTTGGATTCCATCATAGCAGTCTTCCCCTCTCCTCCCTCCCTTCTGGTGTTTCCGCAGCAGATTCGCAAGTCTCCACTCTTCAAAACTCTTGTAGAAAGATTTTAAAAACCTTACAAACTGCTGTTCAAAGACAAAGAACGAAGGCAGATCGGCGACGTCAAGCTGGCCCATTATTTAAACCCAGAGACAGAGTTTGGTTATCCTCTAAAAACATAAAGCTCAAGACTCCTTCTCAGAAACTGGCCCCGAGATTCTTGGGTCCTTTTAAAGTCCTCGAGAGGATCAATCCGGTCGCATACCATTTGGCACTTCCTTCTACCATGAGGATTCCCTCGGTGTTCCATGTGTCTCTACTTAAACCAGTGATCCAAAATGCCCCTTTTCCAGATCGTCCCCAAAGACCCAATTCTGTCGTCATTCAAGGACAACAAGAGTATGAAGTCCACTCCATACTCGATTCTCGTTGGACCAGAGGCAGATTGCAATTCCTTGTTCATTGGAAGGGATATGGGCCGGAGGAACGTTCTTGGATACCGTCTCACCACATTCATGCCCCAACGCTCCTTAGGCAGTTTCGCCGGAAGTTTCCTTATAAGCCGTGGGAGGATCGTCCGGAGTCCGATCCTCAAGGGGGGGATACTGTAACGGATCGGGTGACTCACGCTCCCTAGCGTGTCCCCGTCACCTCTGTTCCCACAACTTCTAGCTCTCCCTCTTCCCTGCATCCTCACTCTCTCCCTTCCTTTCCTCATGGCCGTTCCTCTGTGACGCGGTTGGCATACCCTGATGCGCATTTGGCTCACGTGCGCGGCCCCCGCACTGTGCGCACGTGTTCCCGGTCACTCACTCCCTCTGCGGCACCCGCATCCCTCGGCGTGCTTCTATTCCCCCAGCCTCTACATTACCTTGCTCCTCCGCCTCTCCTTCCCTCTCACCTTCGGTGCCGTGCATTCCTGCGGCGGTACGTCCCTCGTGCTCTGTGACACGCGTGGTGCATGCACATAGTACTCTTACAGAGGGCACACACACCTGCTCCAGTTATCTGCCATCCCTAAACTCTAGCTCCGCCCCCCCGTGGCTTACAAGCCATCTCTCTTGATTATTTCCCTGTCTCCTCCCCTGATCTCTCAGACCTATCCCTGCAAACTCTCACTCAAGCTTCTGCTGCTCCTCTCTTCCCTATTGGTTCTCCTTCCTTTATAACCCCACTCTGTCCTCTTACCCATTGCTCTGCATAGCTTTCCTGTGGCTCCTGTGTGTGCAGTGTCTATGCCTAGCTCCCTTGTTTGTTTCAGCGCTGGTTCCTGTCCCTACCCCTGTTTGGATTCCTTTGGCTTGAACCTGTGTACTGCTTTGGATTTGACTACTCTGCTTTTTCCTGACTTTGAACCTTGGCTTACGGACTTCACTACGCTGCTTTCTCCAACCCTTGAACACTGGCTTACGGACATCACTAATAAGTATCTTAATAATAACGAACTAAATCTTAGATTCACCTCCATTGCTAGTAAAACCACTGTAAACTTTCTGGACTTAACAATATACATAGAAAATAATGTTATAAAAACAAAAAATTTCTTCAAAGATGTAGATGCGAACAACTACATACATCCTGCAGTCAAGTTGCCATCTTAATAAATGGATTAACAACATCCCATATGGGCCAATACCAGACTTAAACGAAACTGCACCGACAATGATGTGTATAAGAACAATCAACTATATTGTCCAGAAAGTTTTCAGAGCGGAATTACAAACCCAATATTATTCAAAAGCATTGGATAAAACAAGACATGTGTCAGAGAGTCTTGTTAACCCCTAGGGTAAAAACTATGGGGAACGATAATTTAAAGGTACCCTTTATTACCCAATACAATAGGATGCACATAAAATAAATAACAATCTAACATCACTGGTCCATCCTAAAAAATGATCCCATCATAGGTACTTCTTTACCTGATAAAGTTCAAATGGTGTATAGGAAAGCACCAAATGTAAAGAAATTTGTAGCACATAGCGCTTTGAGGGGTTCCCAATTACTAGAAACCCCACGTGGTTAGAACCACCGAAAGGGTTCTTTGATTGCAAATTCTGTACGCTTCATTACAGTTGTGACTACTAATACCTTCCAGTCTAACATCACAAAGAAGGTATATATATAAAACAGCATTTAAACTGTAGGTCTAACTTTGTTATCTATTTGATTGAATGCAGTGTGGTCTACAATATATAGGGAAACTATAAACCCCTGAAAACACGCATTTTGGAACACATAGGGAACATAAAAGGAGAATGACAACCCATAGTGTTCCAAACCACTCCTGATGGCACATAATGCGGACCCTAAGGGGTTAAAATTTAAAGCAATCGAGCAAGTTTGCCCCATTGGAGAGGAGGGAATAGACCACAGCACTGATTAAAAGAGAATCTTTCTGGATGTTCGAATTAAAAACTATGTCCCCTCCGTTTTGAATTTAGATTTTGATCTTAAACCTTTTTTGTGATTTTATAATGAACTAACACTTTGTTTTTGCTTCCATTTTAGAAATTGCCTTTGCTCAAATGATTAATGCTATGCACTTTCCACCCTATTCCCCCAGTGTAGGGACAGCATTTCCCTTTCTATTACCTGTTTTAACATTGTATAGTAGTTTTATTAATACTGCGTTTTTATTTTAGATTAATTTTAAAACTATTTTATGGATTTTTTATTGCCAATCTTGTATTGAGATTTTATTTAAATAAACCTATGCATTTTAACTGATTGTATAAAGATGTGTATTTTATGATGGTTGTATAAAAACTTGTTATTTGCAATGTAGAATTGTTACTATGATTTTCAAACATGTGCAATATAGAGACAGAAATGTTTCAGTCTCATTATAGCTTTAAGTGCACACGATTAACTCAAGTAGAATCAGGTGAACTACTGCACCGACACACTTTATTCGGCAAATACCGATATGTACTGGCAGATACCTGGATGCGCCGCTCCTCACCTCTGACAAGCCCCGTTGCATTTGCTTTCCCAGCCTGGTTCATGCCTGGCTGATGGGCGGCTGATCTGTTAAATGATAATGATTAGGATTTAATAGGCTGCAATGCTTCCGTGGTCTACCAGATGGCATAAATTCATGATTTTAATGCAGTATATATATGTATGTGCAGTATTGCAGCCACGGGAATAAAATGCTTCAATCCCTGCCGGAAAATACTCAATGCACTCGGGCAGAAAACATCACAAACCTCAATACACCGGGTATACCCGAATTCGTGGGACTAGCCGAGCTCGAATAAAGTGTGTCGCCAGTGTATTGACCAATGAGAACCCAGATTAGGGTATATATATATCTCTCCCAATCACTAAAACGTCACTCCTGATGAAACCTATGTGTTGAAACGCGTAGATTGACGTTTTTTTTCCTGAGCCGGCCGGCACCCCAGGAAGTGGACGCAGCGGATGACATCACTTCTGGTTGATTGGAATGCACCGGTGGAACGCACGCCACGAGAGAGGGAAGCGGAGATACCATCCACCCGCCAGAGAGATCCATTGGATCTAAATGCTTGCTTGTATCTGAAACCATGTGAGTGTAATTTGATCCACCTATATATATAAACTTATATACGGTCTGCACTATGTCCAGTTGTATCTTTTAACAAGGTCCCTGGAGTCGATCTATTCGGGGAAATATTGATTTCTGCATCTCCTGGTGATTGAGTGACAACTAAGAGCGTCCCTAAAAGATACCTTTATGTGCCTGCACAAAACCTCTCACGTTTGTGAGTATATAATAGAGAGCCGATTCATCATTTTCTGAGCTTAATTTTACAATATTGCACTATCACTATTATTTTTCTTTCATATATGCGCTTCCAGAGACTTCATCGTTACGGACATCACTACACTGCTCTCTCCAAACCTTGAACTCTGGCACACGGACATTACTATCCATCTCTGGCACCCCGGACTCTGCAAGTATACGTTAACTCTTTCTTATCAGGCCCGGCAACGCATTACCACACTCTGGCATGCCCTCACTGCTATGGGTGCGTGTTATACCCTTACCCACCTCAGTACTGGGGACTGGCCAGGTCTGCAGCATACAGGCATTACAATCCCCAACATATGTACATGTTAATGGGTTCATTGCCGGGCTGCAGGAGAAAAGGTTTCTTCTTCATATTTCAAAATTACTTGAAACAAAGTTTATTTTCATATATATTTTCTTATGAGTGGGTGATTTAAAAAACATATACAGTATGATTATATTCGGAACTAGCTGCATTTCAAAAATTAGAGTGCTAGCTCCCTCCTAACCCAGTTAGCCACTTAATTGAATAAGCTCGTGATGTGGGCTGCGGTTTGACCTATAATCGTTGCTGGTTACAAGCCGCATCAATGTACTATTGCTGGCTGTGATCAATAGCCGCAGATCACTTCCCCAATTGACTTTAAGTGGATAACAAGACCGCAGGATACATTGTTGCTTAGGCACTTCAGCTAGACCGCAGGACCACTTATCCACTTGAGTTTTGTGGTTCAGGCTTTCTCTCAGCCATCTGCGGTTTGGAAGTAATACAGAGCTTCAATGTAGCCGCTATGCGCAGGCACGCTTATGCAATTAACTCTTGGCACACGCGAGGAGCTCCCACAGGTGTAGTGGACACATTTTGCACATACAGCATACATTAATAGGACTGCAGCTACAGTAGTTCCCGAGCTGCAGACTGACACTCTTCATTTCACAGTATGGTCAAGGGGACATCACAGATGATATATGGGGAAACATGGCATTATGGTGACCATACAATTAACCCCTTCAGCCCCAACAGGGTTCAGGGGTAAACAGCCGGCATAATCCCTTTATAACTGGCCTGGTTAACCCCTCAACATACAACCCCTACCACAATCATCCTGACAGATGACAGCTGGTTTTGCCCCGAAGCACGGTACCATGTCCTACGATACTTGCACGACGACCACCGACACCTGGGGGTGGATAAGACTTTCAGTTTAGTAAGGGACAGAATCTCTATAGCCAAAATGTGGGAGTCCATAGAATGGCATTGCCGAAAATGCCTAGGGGCATTCAAAGAAAGAGACTGCCCAACCGTGCAGCCTCAAAAACTCTGGCCCAATCGACCTAGTCTGCATGGACTACTTGTGTATTGAACCAACTCAGAGGCATCACAACGTGCTGGTAGTGACAGATCACTACACCCCTACTCTCAATGTTCCCAACAAAGGACCAGAAAGCTCTCACGTCGCGTAAGTAATGTGGGAGAAGTATTTCATACACTTCGGTCTGCCGAATCAGATGCATTCCGACCAGGCATGGGACTTCAAAAGCAAGCTCATCAAGGAGCGTCTCACTCTACTAAATATTAAGAAATCAAGAACTACTCCATATCATCCAGAGGGAGATGCTCTCCCCGAGAGGTTCAACCGCACATTGTTAGACATGCTAGGCACTTTAAGGGCTCTCAAAGGGAGAATGAGGAAGCACATTGAAGCACTGGTGCACGCATACAATTGCACCCGACATGACTACAAGTTACACACCATACTTCATGATGTTTGGGCAAGAGGCATGGCTGCCTGTACAATCCATCTCAGGGTATCTACCGATGGGGTACCCAATACGGATCACTACCGATATGTGAAGAGACTTCAGGACAGCCTGTACCATGCAAACCTGTTGGTGGAAAAGACCGCAGCTCAACTGAATGTGCAGAATACAAAGGTATGACCACAAAGTCCAATGTCGGAGCTTTGTCCTGGAGACGCCATTCTCCTACGCAATTTAGGGATCCCCGGAAAACACAAGCTGGCAATCGCTTTAGAAGGTACCCTTTGAAGTAAGTCCCAGATGCTGGGCCTACCTGTCTGCGCATACAAACCTCACAATGATGTGTATGAAGAACAATCAACTATATTGTCCAGAAAGTTTTCAGAGCGGAATTACAAACCCAATATTATTATTCAAACAGCATTGGTAAAACAAGACATGTGTCAAGAGAGTCTTGTTAACCCCTAGGGTAAAAACTATGGGGAACGATAATTTAAAGGTACCCTTTATTACCCAATACAATAGGATGCACATAAAATAAATAACAATCTAACATCACTGTCCATCCTAAAAAATGATCCCATCATAGGTACTTCTTTACCTGATAAAGTTCAAATGGTGTATAGGAAAGCACCAAATGTAAAGAAATTTGTAGCACATAGCGCTTTGAGGGGTTCCCAATTACTAGAAACCCCACGTGGTTAGAACCACCGAAAGGGTTCTTTGATTGCAAATTCTGTACGCTTCATTACAGTTGTGACTACTAATACCTTCCAGTCTAACATCACAAAGAAGGTATATATATAAAACAGCATTTAAACTGTAGGTCTAACTTTGTTATCTATTTGATTGAATGCAGTGTGGTCTACAATATATAGGGAAACTATAAACCCCTGAAAACACGCATTTTGGAACACATAGGGAACATAAAAGGAGAATGACAACCCATAGTGTTCCAAACCACTCCTGATGGCACATAATGCGGACCCTAAGGGGTTAAAATTTAAAGCAATCGAGCAAGTTTGCCCCATTGGAGAGGAGGGAATAGACCACAGCACTGATTAAAAGAGAATCTTTCTGGATGTTCGAATTAAAAACTATGTCCCCTCCGTTTTGAATTTAGATTTTGATCTTAAACCTTTTTTGTGATTTTATAATGAACTAACACTTTGTTTTTGCTTCCATTTTAGAAATTGCCTTTGCTCAAATGATTAATGCTATGCACTTTCCACCCTATTCCCCCAGTGTAGGGACAGCATTTCCCTTTCTATTACCTGTTTTAACATTGTATAGTAGTTTTATTAATACTGCGTTTTTATTTTAGATTAATTTTAAAACTATTTTATGGATTTTTTATTGCCAATCTTGTATTGAGATTTTATTTAAATAAACCTATGCATTTTAACTGATTGTATAAAGATGTGTATTTTATGATGGTTGTATAAAAACTTGTTATTTGCAATGTAGAATTGTTACTATGATTTTCAAACATGTGCAATATAGAGACAGAAATGTTTCAGTCTCATTATAGCTTTAAGTGCACACGATTAACTCAAGTAGAATCAGGTGAACTACTGCACCGACACACTTTATTCGGCAAATACCGATATGTACTGGCAGATACCTGGATGCGCCGCTCCTCACCTCTGACAAGCCCCGTTGCATTTGCTTTCCCAGCCTGGTTCATGCCTGGCTGATGGGCGGCTGATCTGTTAAATGATAATGATTAGGATTTAATAGGCTGCAATGCTTCCGTGGTCTACCAGATGGCATAAATTCATGATTTTAATGCAGTATATATATGTATGTGCAGTATTGCAGCCACGCGGAATAAAATGCTTCAATCCCTGCCGGAAAATACTCAATGCACTCGGGCAGAAAACATCACAAACCTCAATACAACCGGGTATACCCGAATTCGTGGGACTAGCCGAGCTCGAATAAAGTGTGTCGCCAGTGTATTGACCAATGAGAACCCAGATTAGGGTATATATATATCTCTCCCAATCACTAAAACTCACTCCTGATGAAACCTATGTGTTGGAAACGCGTAGATTGACGTTTTTTTTTCCTGAGCCGGCCGGCAACCCCAGGAAGTGGACGCAGCGGATGACATCACTTCTGGTTGATTGGAATGCACCGGTGGAACGCACGCCACGAGAGAGGGAAGCGGAGATACCATCCACCCGCCAGAGAGATCCATTGAGATCTAAATGCTTGCTTGTATCTGAAACCATGTGAGTGTAATTTGATCCACCTATATATAAAACTTATATACGGTCTGCACTATGTCCAGTTGTATCTTTTAACAAGGTCCCTGGAGTCGATCTATTCGGGAAATATTGATTTCTGCATCTCCTGGTGATTGAGTGACAACTAGAGCGTCCCTAAAAGATACCTTTATGTGCCTGCACAAAACCTCTCACGTTTGGAGTATATAATAGAGAGCCGATCATCATTTTCTGAGCTTAATTTTTACAATATTGCACTATCACTATTTATTTTTCTTTCATATATGCGCTTCCAGAGACTTCATCGTTACGGACATCACTACACTGCTCTCTCCAAACCTTGAACTCTGGCACACGGACATTACTATCCATCTCTGGCACCCCGGACTCTGCAAGTATACGTTAACTCTTTCTTATCAGGCCCGGCAACGCATTACCACACTCTGGCATGCCCTCACTGCTATGGGTGCGTGTTATACCCTTACCCACCTCAGTACTGGGGACTGGCCAGGTCTGCAGCATACAGGCATTACAATCCCCAACATATGTACATGTTAATGGGTTCATTGCCGGGCTAGCAGGAGAAAAGGTTTCTGTCTTCATATTTCAAAAATACTTGAAACAAGTTTATTTTCATATATATTTTCTTATGAGTGGGTGATTTAAAAAACATATACAGTATGATTTATTCGGAAACTAGCTGCATTTCAAAAATTAGAGTGCTAGCTCCCTCCTAACCCAGTTAGCCACTTAATTGAATAAGCTCTGTGTGTGGGCTGCGGTTTGACCTATAATCGTTCTGGTTACAAGCCGCATCAATGTACTATTGCTGGCTGTGATCAATAGCCGCAGATCACTTCCACCAATTGACTTTAAGTGGATAACAAGACCGCAGGATACATTGTTGCTTAGGCACTTCAGCTAACCGCAGACCACTTATCCACTGATGTTTGTGGTTCAGGCTTTCTCTCAGCCATCTGCGGTTTGGAAGTAATACAGAGCTTCAATGTAGCCGCTATGCGCAGGCACGCTTATGCAATTAACTCTTGGCACACGCGAGGAGCTCCCACAGGTGTAGTGGACACATTTTGCACATACAGCATACATTAATAGGACTGCAGCTACAGTAGTTCCCGAGCTGCAGACTGACACTCTTCATTTCACAGTATGGTCAAGGGGACATCACAGATGATATATGGGGAAACATGGCATTATGGTGACCATACAATTAACCCCTTCAGCCCCAACAGGGTTCAGGGGTAAACAGCCGGGCATAATCCTTTATAACTGGCCTGGTTAACCCCTCAACATACAATCCCCTACCACAATCATCCTGACAGATGACAGCTGGTTTTGCCCCGAAGCACGGTACCATGTCCTACGATACTTGCACGACGACCACCGACACCTGGGGGTGGATAAGACTTTCAGTTTAGTAAGGGACAGAATCTCTATAGCCAAAATGTGGGAGTCCATAGAATGGCATTGCCGAAAATGCCTAGGGGCATTCAAAGAAAGAGACTGCCCAACCGTGCAGCCTCAAAAACTCTGGCCCAATCGACCTAGTCTGCATGGACTACTTGTGTATTGAACCAACTCAGAGGCATCACAACGTGCTGGTAGTGACAGATCACTACACCCCTACTCTCAATGTTCCCAACAAAGGACCAGAAAGCTCTCACAGTCGCGTAAGTAATGTGGGAGAAGTATTTCATACACTTCGGTCTGCCGAATCAGATGCATTCCGACCAGGCATGGGACTTCAAAAGCAAGCTCATCAAGGAGCGTCTCACTCTACTAAATATTAAGAAATCAAGAACTACTCCATATCATCCAGAGGGAGATGCTCTCCCCGAGAGGTTCAACCGCACATTGTTAGACATGCTAGGCACTTTAAGGGCTCTCAAAGGGAGAATGAGGAAGCACATTGAAGCACTGGTGCACGCATACAATTGCACCCGACATGAACTACAAGTTACCACCATACTTCATGATGTTTGGGCAAGAGGCATGGCTGCCTGTACAATCCATCTCAGGGTATCTACCGATGGGGTACCCAATACGGATCACTACCGATATGTGAAGAGACTTCAGGACAGCCTGTACCATGCAAACCTGTTGGTGGAAAAGACCGCAGCTCAACTGAATGTGCAGAATACAAAGGTTGACCACAAAGTCCAATGTCGGAGCTTTGTCCTGGAGACGCCATTCTCCTACGCAATTTAGGGATCCCCGGAAAACACAAGCTGGCCAATCGCTTTAGAAGGTACCCTTTGAAGTAAGTCCCAGATGCTGGGCCTACCTGTCCTGCGCATACAAACCTCATATTGTCCAGAAAGTTTTCAGAGCGGAATTACAAACCCAATATTATTCAAAAAGCATTGGACAAAACAAGACATGTGTCAAGAGAGTCTATGTTAACCCCTAGGGTAAATGTTCGAATTAAAAACTATGTCCCCATCCGGTTTGAATTTAGATTTTGATCTTAAACCTTTTTTGTGATTTTATAATGAACTAACATCAGGTCTAACTTAATTCTGGATTTGGTGTAAATCCTAGTTTGCGATGTTTTACCCCTTGCGTCCTGGAACGCTACGCTGAACGCGAACACAATCTGTGCATAGATTGGGTTACGTTCATGAATCACACGGGGATAGCTTGGCGGGCAATTTTTATAGAGTTCACAGACCTATCTCTAACATGCCTGCCCACACCTCTCCCGTGGGACCACTCTAACACTACCAATCTCTGATTGTCCGGTAGTTTGCAAAATCGGGCAAAAGACTTTTCCTGTTTGCACGTGTGCATGTTTCCGCTTGCTGACAACCTGTCTCTTAACATACCTGGGACATCCTTCTGGAGACCCCTTGTCTGGGGTTTGGCTCCAGGTGTGCAGGGACTCATGCTGTAGAAAACGGGATCTGGCACTCAGCAACATCCCGGCTACTTTACACTTTTGATCTCAGAGACTTTTCCTTACCTGCACTTCACAGAACTTACAGGTCGCCCACTGACAGGGGCGTCTTAGAAGTGTAGAAGGAAAATCCCTCAGCTCATTTACCCACTGGCATAGTTACATGCCAAGGATTTCTCCTGGGCTCACAGAAACACTGTTTCCTGTCTGTACATTTAAACTACAGTATTATACACTTTATTAAAACATAATGCGTTCTGGGTTTGTACCACTACTGTTTTATATGTCTGTGAGTGGTTTATTTATTTAGACTTGCACACCAAAAATCGGCTCTAGACTGTCCCCATTAACGATTTAGCCTGCTTAACTTGAAAGGCTTGCTGGTGGGAAGCAAGTTCACCTACTTCCACGTCATTGACCGATTCCCATTGGCAAAGACTTTCGGGCCTTTCACGTTACGGAGCTAACAAGGGTATTGAAAATTTTACGGTACAACCACTTCAACCCTATTGCAAGCCACTTTGAACGACTTGCGGTTACAAGAGTCGAATGCTTGAAATGGATACCCATACTTTCCAACAGACCTCCCTAGCCGCCAACAGACTTATTCAAATCAGCACAGGCCTCCAGCGCTCACAAACCAAGTCCGCATCTTGTGGCCTAAAAACATTATAGCACACTTGCACTTTATTTCTATTACTTGCAGGCAGGGAGTCATCCAGCCAAATGGTGATAAAAATGCTGGACAGGGGCAAATCATTATTGCATGTAATACGTTTACCCCTTCGCCTCCAATATGAGTTGGGTTAATCAGAGAGCCGGTATAATACCTTTATTAATGAGCCTGATTACCCACTCTCACCACAATGTCCCGGAACGTATTGACATGAAAACAAATCTAGCTGGACACCCCTTCACGCATGCAAGAGGGTGCCATGATTTGAGCCGTGCGATATAGTCCTTTACTAGTGGCCGCAATTTGCCACCACTATATCTCCGTCCAAAAAGGAATAATTTCGTAAGTCCTTTACATGATTCGTTCAGAATCCTTAACCTGAAAACGAATTCTGAAAGAGGGGCATAATCCTGGTTTCGATGGTTTGTTAACCTCACACCTGGAACCACTGACGCTGAAACTTGGATGTTTCTTAGACAAATCGAGAATGGAACTAAGGGGGACTGGGCTGCAGGCCATCTGTATTAGTTAAGGGTCCTATTTTAACATACTAGCAATCTCCCATGGGAACAACTTTTTCCACCCTATCCTCCAGCTGGTCCCAAGAGTTCAGAGTAAGGGCAGAAGTTTGCCTTCCCGCGTCAGCGAAGAGTCACCACTGACCTAACACCCTATGCGGTTTAGCATACCAGCCCAACCTCTTACCTGGCGACCAGCAGTCTGGGGTTTGGCTACCAGTGTGAAGCACCCATATTGGTGCCGGTATCTTCTGATACTTGGCATATCCAGCCAACCCTAACACCTTGGGTCTCTCGGAGAGCTTTTCAAACTCTGGACTTCCTCTAGCACGGGGCACCAACTTATCTGGGTGCCATGTCAGTTGAGATGAGATGAAAAATCCTCAGCTCATTCATCCATAACATATGGAGCATGTAATGGAATTAATTGCCGGTGATGACAGGACAAGGGTTCCTGCTTTACCAGTTAAAACACCATTGTATATACAGTGATTTTTATATGTGGGTTCTGATATGCAACAAATTATCAAACCCATGTGTATGTTCAGGTTAGATTTTTAACTAGTGCACTCCAAAAATTAGAGTGCTAGCTCTTTCCTACGCAGTTATCCAACTTAATTGGAAGGGCTCCTGTGATGTGGGTTTGCGGTTTGACCTATAAGTCGGTCTTGGTTACAAGCCGGCATACAGATGTATCCGTGCTGACTTTTGATCGGTAACCTCAGACTGCGTGGCACCAATTCACTCAAGGGATTCGAGACGGCTGGATACATGTAACGGAAGGTACTTCAGCTAGACCGCAGACCACGTATGCATTGACTTTGCGGTTCGACGTCTGCGGCTTAGAAAGTAAAAACCCATCTTCATGGCAGCCCTTACTCGCAGGCATGCTTATTCAATCAAGGCCTGGCACATAGCTTAAAGCTCCCCCTTGTGTCTACGTAATACAATTTGGCACAGTCAATACATTCACATAACTGCACAAGCTTCTGGGTCTCAAAAAACAGGGGACAATAAAGATAAGTGTAGGGGAAAACATGGCATTATTGATGACCATAATTAAACCCCTCAGTCCACCACAAGGTTTTAGGCTTAACAGGCTTGCATAAATCTTTATTATTGCCTGGGTTAACCCTTTCACAGGCCACGAGACCCCTGGATTTTCCCGAGCTTCGGGAAACACCCGAGTGCTCCCTCTATTGGGCGCAATGCGATGTGGATGGGCCAGGTTCAGTGCCTATCTTACATAAGGCGGCGTGACACTACCCCTATCCGCTCTCATACCACAACCGCGCATCAAAGATTGAGTGCTATAAAGTCGCGTGCCCAAGAGGATATGGTAAGAAATAACTTCATCATTAGAAGAGGGTTGATCGAGATTACCACCAGGGGGAGTGGTAGACACCTGACAGCAGTGGTCATTACGCTAGACGTGATGAAGCAGTATATTATCTTTCTCTAGGACCACACACGGAAGACATCAAAAGAGGGTACAAGAATGCAGGGGCAACCAGCAATTCATTTTAAAGTAGAGCCTTTAAGTAGAAGACACGTGGTAAAGTTTAAACAGGGAGACATTGGAGGGACTGGACTATCTCTTACCCTAACAGACATCTTTTTCTTCTCTTCTCTTGTTGGGTATAGCCCAATTGTGATTCTGCTGTGCTCTTAATCACCCCTTAAGTATCCATTTGGACTACATTCAAAATTATAACTCTCTGGTAAAGCCCACAGTTGATTTGCTGTCTCCTAATCAACCCTTCGTGTACCATTTGAACTACAGTTCACTTGTAACCCTAGAAGACTAACACAATGCTTAAAATGTAACCAATAGTTTAAATGGGCGTCACATTGCTAATTGAGCTGGTTGGGCTGAATAATTCGTCATGTGGATTTGTAAGACTATATAACTAAAGACACAATGGGGAAGCAGCAATGCAAGCAGCATAATTTTAAAGTAGCCATTGTTTTAAGTTGAACTACATGTGGGAGTTGAAAAGGGAGTTCAACAGAGTGAAACAAATGGACAACACCTACTGGCCCTGATTCCTGGATTTTTGAACGGCGCTGGAAAGTACACATTATCCATCCCAGTCTGTGTTTCTTGGCCACTAAACTATGCTGCCATGCCAACACTTACTGTTTTTTATTGCTTGACCTCCTTTCTATTCAACATACGCACCTCCTTCTTCGAGCCACTGGTTTATGTCTCTAACTCATTCATATATCTCCATCTCTCTTCTCCTCCACCACTTACAGTTCACAATGAACTCTTTTTTACCTCTGCACCCTCTAACACCACACAAGCTATCCCCTGCACTTAAAAACGCACCCCTACAAATCATCCTCACACTTCTCTTTTTTTTTCTATCCTGCTTCCTCTATCGCATTTCTGAACGTGTAGTCCCCCACAAACAAAGTGCGACCATGGGCTGAGGTAGGATTAGCGTAGAATAAAAAAAAACAGTTTTAAAATAAAAAATATATAATCCAATAACTATCGGTAAAAAACTTCACACTTTGTGAGTTATGACACGCTTTTTTCGACCTTTAATGGTCTCATCAGGGTGTGGTTTTTACTTATGTAATGTATTATATATTTTATTAAAACTGTTTTACACTATTGGTGTTTCTTACCTTCCTTTCTACATGAAGCAATGTAGTGAGATATTTAACCTTGGCTGTTGAAACACGTGCTGCTGGACATTCCAGATGTTCTACACTGTTCCAGATCCTCAGATGTGGATACAAGCTTGAATAATCTAACACGCTGTGAGTGCATATCGTATGATCTTATGTGGTTAATTGTCAGATAACTACTTGAGCCTATATTTTTTTTCTTGTCTCCACTTGCTGCGCCTAGGTCATCTTTTGGAATAAATATGGTAAATACCAGGTCTAGCAGCGGAGAGTTAGCGGGATCGTTGGGGTGCAATAGCTGGAGTCAGGATTGGAAGAAGGTAGAGTCGGTCGTATTGCCAAACGCCCAGGGTCCAGTACGGTAGAGAACAGGATCATTGTATTTCAAAGCACGGTCAGTGGCAGGAGAGTATCACAGAGTCAGGTCCAAATAGAGCTAATGCAGTCAAGGTTGGTAGCAGACAGATATGTTGCAGTGAGGTTCAGCGTCACAAAATCAGGAGTTATGCTCGGCAGCAGGAGGAGAACTGACAATGTACTTAGGAACTCCCCCCCCCACCACCCCCTACCAATGTGAGGCAAGCCAGGAGTGCAGGACGCTTCACTGATGAGCGCGATACTCTATGAGGTGCGATGTGCCCCACGCGCAACCGCCCAACATGTTTGGCGAACCGTCCAAGCGTCACTCGAGCGTGTCACAAAACCCTCGCGTCAAGCAAGAGTCGGAAGACCGAGACAGAAGGACCTGGAGACAAGTGGGGAGGAGCACTTCGGTTTTCTGCTCCGCGTACCTCGGTTGTAAAGGTGGGGTAGGGGACGGTGGGAGGGCGACCAGAGGCGGGACCCAAAAAGCAAGGGAAGTCCGTGCGCGTTGCTGCACCATGTACCGTCCATCACCGAATGGGGACGGAATCCAGGGGCGGAACCAGGGTGCAGTAACCCGAGACAAGAGCAGAAGAGGAATGTGTGTGGCTACTGCGCCGCTTACTGCACATCCGTCGCGCCTCAACTGCTGCCGGGTAGAAAGCGCCACTCTGGACAGTGGGGACAGCAGAGAACCGAAGATGCACCGCGCATCACCCGCGCCCGCACACTGAACCACCACGCTAGACGCCCTCCAGAATTGTTGTCCCGTCCTGAGGGGGGGTGGACAGGTGAGAGTTTAACAGACAGAACCGCAGAATGGCAAATCCCCACATTTTTGGGGATATCATCTCTCCAATCCTAGATTCCCTGTCTTGACTTATCTGTATTATACCCATCCTCGCCTTAACCATACAACTTCTAACCTTTCGGGTGTAACCCATCTAGTCTCATACCCGCCCCTGCCACCTCCCTTTCCTCTGCCTTTTCTCCTGTGCCCTTTTGAGGACGCTCCCTTTCCAACAGTTCCTTTCTGTGCATGACTCTTTTTTCTCACTCTACTGCTCTCTTTGCTTTAAATGAGACCTGGCTCACTCAGTTGACTCTGCACTTGAAGCTGCCCTCTCTTATGGTGGCCTTTCTTTCTCCTCACTCTGCGCCCTGATGGTGGGTGAGGCGTGGCTCCTGCTCTCCTCTATCTGCCGCTACCTGTACCCTTCCTACTTCCACCCTCTCTTGTTTTTCCCTCCTTTGAGGCTCACACTTGTCCAGATTTCTCTCCTCTCACTGTCCCGGTGGCGGTCATCTATTGCCCACCTACACCTCCTAATCATCCCCTTCTGCCTTTCTCTGTCACTTAGAATCCTTGGCTCTCTTTCTTTTCTCCTCAAACTCCTCTGTTCTTCTCGTTGGGGACTTCAGTTGCCACATTGATGACCCCTCTCCCCTGGGCTTGCCGCTCTCTCTGAACCTTTCTTTTGGCCTGCAACAGGGACAGCTAGTCTATCATGTAATCAAGGCACAGTGGAAGCAGCCAGCACCACAAAGATGGGCCCCTACCTGACCTGGTATTCACTTAAACCTTCTCCTCTCTCCGATTTCTCCATTCTCCCTTTCTGACCATCACCTCATCTCTTTCTCTCTTTCTCTCTTCTCCTTCTCCACCTCCATTACACCTCGCTTCTGCAAGACCTACAAGCTTTTGATTCCAATTTGCACTCCTCCTCTCCTCTCTCACTCTGTTCCAGACCCTGACACCTAGTCAGGAACTACAACTCTGTCATATCTACATCTATCTCTCTTGATCTACATGTCCCGATTTCTGTCTGGCCATTCTCTCGTTTTCTAACCCAGACCCTGGCTAAATTCCCACACGCACTGCTGCATTCCGCGCTCATTCATACTGAATGCCTCTGGAGGAATCTCACACTCTCACAGACTTCCTTCACTACAAATTTATGCTATACTGTTTCAACTCTTCCTCTCTCAGACTAAACCAACCTACTTTTCTCACTAATCAACACCAAAGTCTATATCATGCCGACTTCTCTGTCTTTGACTCCCTACTCAGACCACCCTCTGCTACTCTCCTTCCTCATCCTCCTCAAGGGACTTTGGCTGACAATTTCAAGGAAAAGGTGGAATCCATACGTCAGGCCACCCCTCTGTATCCTCTCCTATTCTACACATCTTCCTAATTTCTCCTCCGTGCATTCTTGACTTTTTATATCCGCTGTCACGGAGGAGGATGTGTCACTGCTATCTCCTCTCTTCACCCTCTACCACATGCTCTCTTGACCCAATTCCCTCCCATCTCCTAAAACCTCTTGCTCCTACTATATCCCTACGCTCACACACAAATTTAACTCTCTCCCTCTACTTGATGTACCTTTCCATCCTCCTTCAAGCATGCAACAGTTACCACTACTCAAAAACAGCAACTTGAGACCCTACCTGTCTTTCTAACTATCGACATGTATCCATCCTGCCTTTTGCCTCTAAGCTCCTTGAACTCTGTATTCTCTCCGCTTGCTCCAATTTCTTTCAACACCTATTCTCTCCTGGACCCTCGACAATCTGGCTTCTGCACTGCTCCCTTTATTGAGACAGCCCTCAGTAAAATAACCGAATGACCTCTGCCAAGACAGAGGTCATTAACCTCTTCTCAATTGCTCGACCTCTCTGCAACATTTGATACTGTGGACCACTCTTTTCTCCTCTCACATTCTCAAAACTCTTTGTTTCGTAACAAAGCTCTTTCCTGGATCTCCTCTTACCATCTCCCAGCTTACTTTCAGTGTCTCTTTTGCAAACACCTCCTCCTCTATCACTCTCTTCTTGGGTTACCCCAGGCTCTTTCCTGGGACCTCTTCTCTTTTTTTCTTTACACACTCTCTCTAGGTGACCTAATCATTTCTTTTGAGTTGAAATATCACCTCTATGCTGATGACACATAAATTTACTTTTCTACCCCTGACCTTACACCTGCGGTACAGACTGAAATTTCTGAATTTCTGTCGGCTATATCATCCTTGATGGCCCTTAAAAAAAACATGCACAAACAGGCTCCTCATACTTTCCCCAAACCGGACCCTATTCCCTCCTTCCACATTATGTTGGAAGTACCATCATCACCCAGTAGCCCAGCACGCTGATTAGGGTCACACTCGACTCCTCTCCCACATTCTTTTCTCACATTCAAAACGTGAAATCTAAACCTGTTGCTTTTTCATCCGCAATATTACAAAGATACGCCCTTTCCTGTGCTGCTCGAATGCTAAAACTTTTACTTAGGCCCTCATTCTCTCCTGTCTTTATTACTGTAACCTGCTGTCCGGCCTTCCTGCCTCCCACCTGTCTCCCTTACAATCTATCCTAAACGCTGCGGCCAGAATCACTCTGCTCTTCCTAAATCTGTCTCAGCGTCTCCCTCCTGAAATCCCTCTCCGGGCTTCCCTGTCAATCCCGTTCACACACTCAATTCTCCTCCTCATTATAAAGCTTTACACCTCTGCTGCTACTCCTTACATCTCAGCCCTAATTTCTCGTTATAACACCATCCCAGCTCTTGAGCTCTGTTCTATGTCTTCTCTCTACCCCTTTTGTATCCAAAGCCCTCTCCCGACATCAACCCTTCTCACTGACGGCCCTACAACTTTGGAATGCCTTTCCCCTCAATATCCGACTAGCACCCTCTCTATCCACCTTTAAAACCCACCTCATCATTAACCTTGCCCCCTTGCAAACACACTTGCCAGAATGCCCTGCTACTGTCTCTGTATGTTCTTTCTACCAACCAATTAGATTGTAAGCTCTTCGAGGCGGGGGGACTCCTTTCCTAAATGTTTCTTTTAGGTCTGAAGCACCTTTCCTTTGTGTTTTTATTCTTTATATATGATTGTACCTATTCTGCTGTGAAGCATTGTGTACATTAATGTTGCTATTAAATAAAGACATACAATACAGATGTTACCAGAATACGGGAGTGAAAATCCTCATTCCAAAGAAAATTACGTGTCCATCCAAAATATCTTGCCGTTTGAGTCGGTCAGAGACGGGAAAGATATACCCGGTCACCACCGTAGAAATTACAGTGCACGTAAATGCCACTACTACTGCGCAATTAACCTGCTGGGATACGTTTTTTTGGAGAATTGACCCTGTCAGTAAGACTGGAAGAGACGGCTAGTGTCCAGTTCTAGGAACACCGAGAGGTGTTCTCCACTAGTGGATAATATGTGGCTGCAGCAAGAACGCCAAGCACATGATTCGTCTAATGAATCCATGCCTTTCCGGGACGGTCCGACTTATAGCCCCCAGAGATAGAGAGGTGAGAACTTTCCTAAATGAGATGGAGAAAGCAGGCATTGTAACTGAATCCCGAAGTCCCTACGCCTCTCCGATTGTGGTTGTGCGAAAGACAAATGGGTCCGTTTCGCTTGTGCTTGGACTACCGGACTCTGAAGAGCCTACCATACCGGATCAGTACACTCTGCCGTGGATAGGGATATCCTAAATGCGCTGACAGAAGCCAGTGGTTCAGCGTGCTGGACCTGATATGGGTACTACCAGGTACCCATGAGGTCTACGACCAGGAGAAGACGGCGTTCGTCTGTCCCTTTGTTTACCCTAATGCCCCAAGCACTGATGGAGATGGCCATTGGATATGAACCCTCGCGAGTGCCTGGTCAATCTCGATGATATAATTGTGTTCGAAGACCTCTCAAGAGCACGAGGACTCTCCTGAAGGTTTTAGATACTGGGCAAAGAAGGCCTGAAGTTATCCTGGACAAGTCTTGTTCTGCTGAACATCCGTCACCTATTGGGCCACATATTGTCCACCAACAGAGTGGCTAGCGACCATGTCAGGTTGAACCATGGTGAGCTGGCTGACACCAGACAACGTGATGGAGTTTCAATCCTTCCTACAGTTCTGCGGATACTACCGCCGCTTCGTAAGAAGGATACTCCAGTAAAGCCAAGGTTCTCAATGGAAACTTGGCAGAAGGCTACTTCCCACGAACACCCTACGGTGACAAGTGAAATCTGCCTGCGAAAGGGCCTTCACCGGACTTAGAAAAGCCTGAAAAAAAGCCCCGGTCCTGGCTTACGCTGATCCGGAGAAACCATACATTCTGCATGTGGATGCCAGTTTTAATGGGCTGGGAACTGTGCTACACCAGAAGTATCCTGATGTCCTCACCCAGTGGCGTATGTGAGCTGAAGCTAACTCCCAGTGAGAAAACACTACCCGGTTCACAAACTGAGTTCCTCGCTCTCAAGTGAGCAGTAGTCGAAAAACTCCATGACTACCTATACGGAGTCACATTCGAAGTAGAACAGACAACAACCCGTTGACATATATCCTAACGTCAGCCACACTGGATGCCACAGTCACAGGTGGATAGCGGTACTCTCTCAATTATTAATTCACCTTGAAATACAAGCCAGGGCCTCTAAACATAGCAGCCGATGCTTATTCCAGGAGACCTGGACTAGTACGACGCAGGACGATGGTCTGTGGAGAATCCCTTGCCTGGATGCGGCGATGTGCTCCACCGCTATAATCGTAGAAAACAAAGTCGCGTTTCTCTGAATTGTGAGTTGCCAATTCCTTGAGATGCTGACCCCAGGCCTCCTCGCAGCCTACTGCCATCAGACGGTCTGGAAATCCTCCAAACACTCTCCTGGAGTGGAAGGAGATGTACAGGCCAGATCGAGATCTAGTGATACGCTAACCACAGGCCCTACATTAGAATAATCCATCCCTGGTGAAACGGGCTCCCATCGACACTGTCGCAATCCTCATGAGAGATAACAAATGCGAAATAGAACATCGCCTCCTCTATCGGGTCATCCCTGTCATGGGAGCACCAGGTCTCATTACACATTAATACCGAGATTCTGGATTGAGCACAACAGAGGGTAAAATAAATTGTAATTTATTTCCTGTTAAGACAAACACACATTCTTCACAATTACACTAAAAACACTTACTTGGATGGAAATGAAATAAAATGTCCACAGAACGAATTACTTGAAAACAAAGTCTCTGGGCACCACTGCATGTGTACAGGTTGTGCACGAATCAGCCATGCGACAGCCTCTTGGCTAGGGTAGCGAGCTGCAACCCCTATATCTCTGGCTGAGGGAAAAATTTTGTTTAGTCCTTACAGGATTCATTCGGGAATCCGTAGTTCAAACGAATTCTGGAAGAGGGGCATGATCCTTGGTTACAATGTTTTTTAACCTCTCACACTCCGGAACTCCCTAAAGATGAATCTTAGATGGAACTGGTGAGTCTGACCTAAAAATCGGCCTGCAGCATTCTATAGGGTTAAGGTCCTATCTAAAGCTACACAGCCAATCCCCCCTGGAATAACGTTTTTCCACCATTTCAGACTTGCCAGTAGCTCATGAACTGGCGAGGTGGCTAAACCGGTCTGCTAAAAGAATGTATTAATTTGGCACCTATGCTGCTTAGCATACGGGACCCAACCCCTTACCTGGCGACAGTAAGTCTTGGGGTCAGCTACCATTGTTGATACCCCATACTTTACAACCGGTATCTGGTACTTTGCTATATCCCGCCCGCCCTAACACTTTAGGGTCCTCTGAGGCTTCATCACCGGATTTCTCTAGACACTGGAACCAGCTCAGCAGGGTGCCCTTTGAAGTACGGAGATGGAAATCCCTCAGCTCATTAATCCCTTAACGGATCGAGGACTCACGCTCTCCAGCATGTCCCCGTCACCTACTATTCCCACATTCTAGCTCTCCCTCTTCCCTGCGTCCTCACTTTCTCTCTTCCTTTCCTCGCGGCCGATCCCTGCGGCACGGTAGCATCCCCTGACACGCGTTTGGCTCATGTGCGCGGCCCCCCACTGTGCACACACGTTCCGGTCACTCACACACCCCTCCGCGGCACCGGCATCCCTCCACGTGCCTCTATTCCCCAGCCTCTACTTACCTTGTCCTCCGCCTCTCCTTCCCTCTCACCTTCGTGCCGAGCGTTCTGCGGCGGTACTTCCCTCTGTGACACGCGTGGTGCACACGCATAGTACTCTTACAAGAGAGCGCGCAGAACCTCCAGTTATCTGCCATCCCTAAACTCTAGCTCGCCCCCCTGGCTTACAAGCCATCTCTCTTGATTATTTCCCCCCCGTCTCCTCCCCTGCTCTCTCAGACCTATACCTGCAAACTCTTACTCAAGCTTCTGCTCCTCCTCTCTTCCCATTGGTTCTTTCCTATAACCCACTCTGTCCTCTTACTCATTGCTCTGCATAGCTTCCTGTGGCTCTGTATGCAGTGTCTATGCCTAGTCCCTTGTTTGTTTCAGCGCTGGTTCCTGTCCCTACCCCTGTTTGGATCCCCTGGCTTGAACTTGTGTACTGCTTTGGATTTGACTACTCTGCTTTTCTCCTCCCTTGAACTTGGCTTACGGACTTCCCTATGCTGCTTTCTCCAACCCTTTGATGCTTACGTCGACATCACTACTCTGCTCTCTCCAATCCTTGAACTCTGGCACACGGACATTACTCTGGCCCCCCGGACTCTGCATATACGTTAACCCTTTCTTATCAGGCCCGGCAATGCTTACCACACACTCCGGGCACCCCTCACTGTTGTGGGTGTGTGTTATACTCTTACCCACCTCAGTACTGGGGACTGGCCAGGTCTGTGGGCATACAGGCATTACATTATGCAGAGCCCAACAATGCAGACCCCCTGAGGTGGCCAAGTGTTTCCGTGGAACATTTGCAATTTGTAAGTAACCAACATACCACTGTGTCACAACAACTTGCCAATTTGTCTCTCCGGAAATCCCAGTTGCCCCGTAACCCTCTGTCCTGTAGCTACATATCAGGAACCCTTATCCCCAGCTCCCAACCGGTACGATGGGGACCCCTTGCTTGCCGAGGATTCTTGAATCAATGCGAAGTTCAATTCGAGATGTCGCCCTCCCTCTTTCCTACTGGTCGTACCAAGGTGGCCTACATTTATGCATTTCTGACTGGCCGACGCACTCGCTTGGGCTTCTGCCCTCTGGGAACACAAACCTGAGTTTAACCCAAGACTACCCCAAGTTCAGGCATGAGTTTCAACAGGGTTTTGATACACCAGCACTTAGGGAAACGGCTGCTTTTTCTTTTCATATCACCCAGGCTCGAGGTCACTGCAAGATACGGCGGTGGAGTTTCTAACCATCGCCGCAGAGACCCAATGGAACGACGAGGCTCTTGCCGCAGCTAACTGGCACGGTTTGTCCAACACTCTAAAGGATGACCTCGAAGCTCATGCTCGGCCTTCTTCCCTTGAAGAACTCATTGCTCTCAGCATCTGAATGGATCAACGCACCCAAAACGACGACACGAGCGTCACTGTTCTCGTTCTCCCTCCCGCCTCTGTCTGTTTCTCATAGGTCTCCTCCTTCGGCTTCCCTGCGTTGGATGCCCCTGAGCCGATCAATCGTAGCCAACAACCTCGGGCTGCTGAGAAAGCATGATGTCGTGAGGAGGGCCTCTGCTATTATTGCAGTTCCCCAGACACCGGCTCCGAAAATGTTGCCTGAAGCCGGAAACGAGAACGCCCAGTAAAGTACAGGGTCTCTACTGGGCACTATCTCTCCCTGCCCCTCTCTCCTAAGAATTACCTAAGAAGCTAATGCTCCTGTTAACGCTGGCGGGTCCTGATCTTCAAATAGAGTGAAAGCTTTTATCGACTCCGGTCTGGTGGTGACTTTCTTGATCACACCTTCGCCTGCAAGTACCAATTCCACTGGTCAAGAAGAGATCACCCATTGGCCTGGAGGCTATCACGGACGCCCGCTCCAACCAGCCTTCATCATTGGAGACTATTCCTCTTACCCTGACCACCAGCGATGGTCTTCGTAATTTTTCACCTCCCCTACTGTCCAGGTTATTCTAGGATTGCCATGGCTGCAGCTTCATAATCCTCGTATAGATTGGACCGATGTGTTACTCATCCAATGGACTACCACCTTAGAGAAGACAGTTACTCCTCCTCCTGCTGCCATTCTCCTCTCGCTGGCCTCGACACCACTTCCTCTAACTTTTCTGCTCTGCCGACGGTGTACACGAGTATTTAGATGTCTTCAACAAAGTACAAGCTGAGGTATTACCTCCCCATCGCCCCTACGATTGTCCTATTGACTAATTCCTGGAACTATTCTCCCTAAGTCGAGTCGTATCCCTTATCTGTGCCAGAGACAGAAGCTATGACGTCTTATATCCAAGAGAATCTGCCGAAAGGGTTCATCACAAATCTAATCCCCCGCCGGGGCAGGCTTTTTCTTCTCGTAAGAAGAAGGGCTCCTTAAGACCCTGTATCGACTTTCATGGGCTAAAAAAATTACATAAAGACCGATACTCTCTCCCTTTAATTTCTGAACTCTTCGACCGTCTACAGGGCATCTATATTCTCCAAACTCGATTTAAGAGGGGCCGATAATCTATTCGATAAGAGACGGGGATGAATGGAAACCGCGTTTAACACGCGTTCAGACATTTGAGTATTTAGTGATGCCGTTCGGTTCTGTGCAATGCCCTGCTGTTTTCCAAGAGTTCATGAACGATATCTTCCGGGTCGTTTTGGGGACTTCGTCATCGTGTATTTGGACTATTTCTAATTTTCTCTAAGGACTTAGAGGAGCACATTCACCATACCAAACTGGTACAGTACCGACACACTTTATTCGAGTGTGGTGGTACCGCAAGCCGGGAAATCTCCCTCTTGCTAGTGGCCGCCCCTCGGCGTGCCGCGCGTCATAGACCGCGCGGTCACGCGTCTTTGGAGCGTGCGCCCCCTGCACGCGCGTCCAGGGCTCCCCGGGGAGCCCTGGTGTCCCGCGATCGCGGGACAGCGGCAGGGGTTCGGGGGACCCGGCGGACCCGGCACGGTAGGAGAGCGCCCCGATCGGAGGCGCTCTTCCGCTGCTTCGCGCGCCCTTCACTCTCGGGCGCGCGCCAGGCTACTGCTGCGGCAGAGAACGGGCAAATGCTCGAATAAACTCTGCCGCAGCAGTACTCTCTAGGCTTCGTGCTAATCGCCTCTACGCAAAAATAGAGAAATGTCTGTTCCATCAGACTTCCACAGCCTTCCTAGGCTATGTTATCTCTAACCAAGGCTTTACTATGGATCCCCGAGAAATTGAAGTCTTGTACTCGCTGGCCCTTGCCGAATTCTCTCAAGGCCGTGCAACGCTTCCTTGGCTTTGCCAATTATATCGGAAGTTCATCCGTAATTTCTTACCATCGATCTGCCTATCAACCCTTGACCAAGAAGGGTGCTGATCCGACAACTTGTTCTCCCGAAGCCATAGAAGCCTTCAAATTTCTCAAAAAAGCCTTTGTCTGCCTGCACCCCCTACGGCATCCCGATACTTCTCTTCCTTTATGCTAGAAGTTGACGCCTCCGATGTGGACGCCGGTGCAGTACTCTCTCAGAGATCCACCCACAGGAAAAACTCTATCCATGTGGATTCTTCTCTCGAAGTTCCCTTCGGCTGAGAGAAATTACGATGTTGGGAATCGAGAGCTGCTGGCCATTAAATTGGCTCTCCTTCTTGAAGGTACCACGGAACCATCCATACTCACCGATCACAAAAACTATATTGTATTTTGGGGGGCTCGTCGATTAGGATCCCGTCAGGCTCATTGGGCACTGTTCTTTTCTCGATTCAATTAACCATTTCTTATATTCCAAGCACCAAAAATATCAAGGCTGATGCTCTCTCTCGCCAGTTCTCTACGGAGAACGACTCTAAAGAATCCTCAGAATCAATTCTCAACGCCAATGTATAATTTCCGCTAATAATTTCGATGTTTTGGATGAAATTAATAAAACCAGGTTCACATCCCCAGGAGATTTAGGGTGCCAGAGGGACGCTTGTACACAGCTCCACGTTTCGCCACAAGATACTTCTATGGGGCATTCTTCAAGATCGGTCGGTCATCCAGGCTTCAAGAGGACAGCAGACCTTATCAAACGGACCTTTTGGTGGCCTAAGATGAACAAGGACATTTTCAACTTCACCGGTGCTTGTCCGGTCTGTGCCCAGAGCAAGTCCGCCCGCCACAAACCCTCTGTCCCTCATGCCTCTCCCCATTCGGTGCAACCATGGAAACATATCTCTATGGACTTTATTGTGGAACTCCCCAATTCTAAAGGGATGAATACCATCCCCTTTGTAGTAGATAGGTTTCCAAGCATTCACACTTATACCCCTCAAGGGTCTTCCTAATTCAGCTGCTTTGGCCGACATTTATTCTAAAGACTTTTCAGATTACACGGTGTACCTATTTCAATGGTTTCAGATAGAGGTTCTTAATTCATTTCTAAGTTTTGGCATGCGTTTTCCCAGAGACTTGGGATTCTCTTCTATTTCCCTCGGTTATCACCCTCAACCAACGGTCAGACGGAAAGAATGAATCAGACCCTGGAGCAGTATCTCAGATGCTTCATCTCCGAATCTCAAGACAACTGGGTGGACCTATTACCTAGGGCCGAGTTTGCTATTAACTCCTTAAAAAATGAGTCTACGCAAGAGTCGCCTTCTTTCATTAATTTTGGGTTCCATCATAGCAGTCTTCCCCTCTCCTCCCTCCCTTTGGTGTTTCCGCAGCAGATTCGCAAGTCTCCACTCTTCAAAACTCTGTAGAAAGATTTTAAAAACTTACAAACTGCTGTTCAAAGACAAAAACGAGGCAGATCGGCGACGTCAAGCTGGCCCATTATTTAAACCCAGAGACAGAGTTTGGTTATTCCTCTAAAAACATAAAGCTCAAGACTCCTTCTCAGAAACTGGCCCCGAGATCTTGGGTCCTTTTAAAGTCCTCGAGAGGATCAATCCGTGCGCATACCATTTGGCACTTCCTTCTACCATGAGGATTCCCTCGGTGTTCCATGTGTCTCTACTTAAACCAGTGATCCAAAATGCCCCTTTTCCAGATCGTCCCCAAAGACCCAATTCTGTCGTCATTCAAGGACAACAAGAGTATGAAGTCCACTCCATCACTCGATTCTCGTTGGACCAGAGGCAGATTGCAATTCCTTGTTCATTGGAAGGGATATGGGCCGGAGGAACTTTCTTGGATACCGTCTCACCACTTCATGCCCCAACGCTCCTTGGCAGTTTCGCCGGAAGTTTCCTTATAAGCCGTGGGGGATCGTCCGGAGTCCGATCCTCAAGGGGGGATACTGTAACGGAGCGGTGACTCACGCTCCCTAGCGTGTCCCCGTCACCTCTGTTCCCACAACTTCTAGCTCTCCCTCTTCCCTGCATCCTCACTCTCTCCTTCCTTTCCTCATGGCGTTCCTCTGTGACGCGGTTGGCATACCCGATGCGCATTTGGCTCACGTGCGCGGCCCCCGCACTGTGCGCACGTGTTCCCGGTCACTCACCCCTCTGCGGCACCCGCATCCCTCGCGTGCTTCATTCCCCCAGCCTCTACATTACCTTGCTCCTCCGCCTCTCCTTCCTCTCACTTCGTGCCGTGCATTCCTGGCGGCGGTACGTCCCTCGTGCTCTGTGACACGCGTGGGTGCATGCACATAGTACTCTTACGAGGCACACACACCCTGCTCCAGTTATCTGCCATCCCTAAACTCTAGCTCCGCCCCCCCCCGGGCTTACAAGCCATCTCTCTTGATTATTTCCCTGTCTCCTCCCCTGATCTCTCAACCTATCCCTGCAAACTCTCACTCAAGCTTCTGCTGCTCCTCTCTTCCCTATTGGTTCTCCTTCCTTTATAACCCCACTCTGTCCTCTTACCCATTGCTCTGCATAGCTTTCCTGTGGCTCCTGTGTGTGCAGTGTCTATGCCAGCTCCCTTGTTGTTTTCAGCGCTGGTTCCTGTCCCTACCCCTGTTTGGATTCCTTTGGCTTGAACCTGTGTACTGCTTTGGATTTGACTACTCTGCTTTTTCCTGACTTTGAACCTTGGCTTACGGACTTCACTACGCGCTGCTTTCTCCAACCCTTGAACACTGGCTTACGACATCACTAATAAGTATCTTAATATAACGAACTAAATCTTAGATTCACCTCCATTGCTAGTAAAACCCACTGTAAACTTCTGGACTTAACAATATACATAGAAAATAATGTTATAAAAACAAAAAATTTCTTCAAAGATGTAGATGCGAACAACTACATACATCCTGCAGTCAAGTTGCCATCTTAATAAATGGATTAACAACATCCCATATGGCCAATACTGCAGACTTAAACGAAACTGCACCGACAATGATGTGTATGAAAGAACAATCAACTATATTGTCCAGAAAGTTTTCAGAGCGGAATTACAAACCCAATATTATTCAAAAAGCATTGGACAAAACAAGACATGTGTCAAGAGAGTCTATGTTAACCCCTAGGGTAAAAACTAGTGGGAACGATAATTTAAAGGTACCCTTTATTACCCAATACAATAGGGATGCACATAAAATAAATAACATACTGAACAATCACTGGTCCATCTTAAAAAATGATCCCATCATAGGCACTTCTTTACCTGATAAAGTTCAAATGGTGTATAGGAAAGCACCAAATGTAAAGAATTTGTAGCACATAGCGCTTTGAGGGTTCCCAATTACTAGAAACCCACGTGGTTAGAACCACCGAAGGGTTCTTTGATTGCAAATTCTGTACTGCTTGCCATTACAGTTGTAAGACTACTAATACCTTCCAGTCTAACATCACAAAGAAGGTATAGTATAAAACAGCATTTAAACTGTAGGTCTAACTTTGTTATCTATTTGATTGAATGCAAGTGTGGTCTACAATTATAGGGAAAACTATAGACCCCTGAAACACGCATTTTGGAACACATAGGGAACATAAAAGGAAATGACAACCCATAGTGTTCCAAACCACTCCTGATGGCACATAATGCGGACCCTAAGGGGTTAAAATTAAGCAATCGAGCAAGTTATGCCCCATTGGAGAGAGGGAATAGACACACAGCACTGATAAAAGAGATTCTTTCTGGATGTTCGAATTAAAAACTATGTCCCCTCCGGTTTGAATTTAGATTTTGATCTTAAACCTTTTTTGTGATTTTATAATGAACTAACACTTTGTTTTTGCTTCCATTTTAGAAATTGCCTTTGCTCAAATGATTATGGGATCCCCGAGAAATTGAAGTCTTGTACTCGTACTGGCCCTTGCCGAATTCTCTCAAGGCCGTGCAACGCTCCCTTGGCTTTGCCATTATTCGAAGTTCATCCGATTTTTCTCTACCATCGATCTGCCTATCAACGCTTGACCAGAAGGGTGCTGATCCGACACTTGGTCTCCCGAAGCCATAGAAGCCTTCAATTTCTCAAAAAAGCCTTTGTGTCTGCACCCAATCCTACGCATCCCGATACTCTTCTCTTCTTTTATGCTAGAAGTTGACGCCTCCGATGTGGACGCCGGTGCAGTACTCTCTCAGAGATCCACTCCAAAAAAACTCTATCCATGTGGATTCTTCTCTCGGAAGTTCCCTTCGGCTGAGAGAAATTACGATGTTGGGAATCGAGAGCTGCTGGCCATTAAATTGGCTCTCTTCTTGAAGGTACCGGACGAACCTATCCATATCCCCGTCACACAAAACTTATTGTATTTTGAGGGGGCTCGTCGATTAGGATCCCTCAGGCTCATTGGGCACTGTTCTTTTCTCGATTCAATATACACCATTTCTTATATTCCAGCCCCAAAATATCAAGGCTGATGCTCTCTCCGCCAGTTCTCTACGGAGAACGACTCTAAAGAATCCTCAGAATCAATTCTCAACGCCAAATGTATAATTTCCGCGTAATATTTCGATGTTTTGGATGAAATTAATAAAACCAGGTTCACATCCCAGAGAATTTAGGGTGCCAGAGGGACGCTTGTACACAGCCCACGTTTTCGCCACAAGATACTTCTATGGGGGCATTCTTCAAGATCGGTCGGTACTCCAGGCTTCAAGAGAGCCAGCAGACCTTATCAAACGGACCTTTTGGTGGCCAAAGATGAACAAGGACATTTTCAACTTCACCAGTGCTTGTCCGGTCGTGCCCAGAGCAAGTCCGCCCGCCACAAACCTCTGGTCTCCTCATGCCTCTCCCCATTCGGTGGCAACCATGGAAACATATCTCTTGGACTTTATTGTGGAACTCCCCAATTCTAAAGGGATGAATACCATCCCCGTTGTAGTAGATAGGTTTTCCAAGCATTCACACTTTATACCCCTCAAGGGTCTTCCTAATTCAGCTGCTTTGGCCGACATTTATTCTAAAGACATTTCAGATTACACGGTGTACCTATTTCATGGTTTCAGATAGAGGTTCTTAATTCATTTCTAAGTTTGGGCATGCGTTTCCCAGAGACTTGGGATTTCTCTTCTATTTTTCCTCGGTTATCACCCTCAACCAACGGTCAGACGGAAAGAATGATAACCTGGAGCAGGTATCTCAGATGCTTCACCTCCGAATCTCAGGACACTGGGTGGACCTATTACCTAGGGCCGAGTTTGCTATTAACTCCTTAAAAAATGAGTCTACGCAAGAGTCGCCTTCTTTCATTAATTTTGGGATTCCATCATAGCAGTCTTCCCCTCTCCTCCCTCCCTTCTGGTGTTTCCGCAGCAGATTCGCAAGTCTCCACTCTTCAAAACTCTTGTAGAAAGATTTTAAAAACCTTACAAACTGCTGTTCAAAGACAAAGAACGAAGGCGATCGGCGACGTCAAGCTGGCCCATTATTTTAAACCCAGAACGAGTGTTTGGTTATCCTCTAAAAACATAAAGCTCAAGACTCCTTCTCAAAAACTGGCCCGAGATTCTTGGGTCCTTTTAAAGTCCTCGGAAGATCAATCCGGTCGCATACCATTTGGCACTTCCTTCTACCATGAGTTTCCCTCGGTGTTCCATGTGTCTCTACTTAAACCAGTGATCCAAATGCCCCTTTTCCAGACGTCCCCAAAGACCCATTCTGTCGTCGCATTCAGAGACAACAAGAGTATGAAGTCCACTCCATACTCATTCTCGTTGGACCAGAGGCAGATTGCAATTCCTTGTTCATTGGAAGGGATATGGGCCGGAGAACGTTCTTGGTAACCGTCTCACACATTCATGCCCCAACGCTCCTGGGCAGTTTCGCCGGAAGTTTCCTTATAAGCCGTGGGAGATCGTCCGGAGTCCGTCCTCAGGGGGGGATACTGTAACGGATCGGTGACTCACGCTCCCTAGCGTGTCCCCGTCACCTCGTGTTCCACAACTTCTAGCTCTCCCTCTTCCCTGCATCCCACTCTCTCCTTCCTTTCCTCATGGCGTTCCTCTGTGACGCGGTTGGCATACCCTGATGCGCATTGGCTCACTGTGCGGGCCCCGCACTGTGCGCACGTGTTCCCGGTCACTCACTCCCTCTCGGCACCCGCATCCCTCGGCGTGCTTCTATTCCCCCAGCCTCTACATTACCTTGCTCCCCGCCTCTCCTTCCTCTCACCTTCGGTGCCGTGCATTCCTGCGGCGGTACGTCCCTCGTGCTCTGTGACACGCGGTGGTGCATGCACATAGTACTCTTACAGGGGCACACACACCTGCTCCAGTTATCTGCCATCCCTAAACTCTAGCTCCGCCCCCCCGTGCTTACAAGCCATCTCTCTTGATTATTTCCTGTCTCCTCCCCTGACTCTCTATCTCTCAGACCTATCCCTGCAAACTCTCACTCAAGCTTCTGCTGCTCCTCTCTCTTCCCTATTGGTTTCCTTCCTTATAACCCCACTCTGTCCTCTACCCATTGCTCTGCATAGCTTTCCTGTGGCTCCTGTGTGTGCAGTGTCTATGCCTAGCTCCCTTGTTTGTTCAGCGCTGGTTCCTGTCCCTACCCCTGTTTGGATTCCTTTGGCTTGAACCTGTGTACTGCTTTGGATTTGACTACTCTGCTTTTCCTGACTTTGAACCTTGGCTTACGGACTTCACTACGCTGCTTTCTCCAACCCTGAGACACTGGCTTACACATCACTAATAAGTATCTTAATAATAACGAACTAAATCTTAGATTCACCTCCATTGCTAGTAAAACCACTGTAAACTTTCTGGACTTAACAATATACATAGAAAATAATGTTATAAAAAACAAAAAATTTCTTCAAAGATGTAGATGCGAACAACTACATACATCCTGCAGTCAAGTTGCCATCTTAATAAATGGATTAACAACATCCCATATGGCCAATACTGCAACTTAAACGAAACTGCACCGACAATGATGTGTATGAAGAAACAATCAACTTATTGTCCAGAAAGTTTTCAAGAGCGGAATTACAAACCCAATATTATTCAAAGCATTGATAAAACAAGACATGTGTCAAGAGAGTCTATTTAACCCCTAGGGTAAAAACTAGTGGGAACGATAATTTAAAGGTACCCTTTATTACCCAATACATAGGGATGCACATAAATAAAATAACATACTGAACAATCACTGGTCCATCCTAAAAAATGACCCACATAGGTACTTCTTTACCTGATAAAGTTCAAATGGTGTATAGGAAAGCACCAAATGTAAAGAATTTGTAGCACATAGCGCTTTGGGGGTTCCCAATTACTAGAAACCCCACGTGGTTAGAACCACCGAAAGGGTTCTTTGATTGCAAATTCTGTACTGCTTGCCATTACAGTTGTAAGACTACTAATACCTTCCAGTCATCATCACAAAGAGGTATATAGTATAAAAACAGCATTTAAACTGTAGGTCTAACTTTGTTATCTATTTGATTGAATGCAATTGTGGTCTACAATATATAGGGAAAACTATAAGACCCCTGAAAACACGCATTTTGGAACACATAGGGAACATAAAAAGGAGAATGACAACCCATAGTGTTCCAAACCACTCCTGATGCACATAAGCGGACCCTAAGGGGTTAAAATTTAAAGCAATCGAGCAAGTTATGCCCCATTGGAGGGAGGAATAGACACACAGCACTGATTAAAAGAGAATCTTTCTGGATGTTCGAATTAAAAACTATGTCCCCATCCGGTTTGAATTTAGATTTTGATCTTAAACCTTTTTTGTGATTTTATAATGAACTAACACTTTGTTTTTGCTTCCATTTTAGAAATTGCCTTTGCTCAAATGATTAATGCTATGCACTTTCCACCCATATTCCCCCAGTGTAGGGACAGCATTTCCCTTTCTATTACCTGTTTTTAACATTGTATAGTAGTTTTATTAATACTGCGTTTTTATATTTAGATTAATTTTAAAACTATTTTATGGATTTTTTATTGCCAATCTTGTATTGAGGATTTTATTTAAATAAACCTATGCATTTTAAACTGATTGTATAAAGATGTGTATTTTATGATGGATTGTATAAAAACTTGTTATTTGCAATGTAGAATTGTTAATCTATGATTTTCAAACATGTGCAATATAGAGACAGAAATGTTTCAGTCTCATTATAGCTTTAAGTGCACACGATTAACTCAAGTAGAATCAGGTGAACTACTGCACCGACACACTTTATTCGAGCAAATACCCGATATGTACCTGGCAGATACCTGGAATGCGCCGCTCCTCACCTCTGACAAGCCCCGTTGCATTTGCCTTCCCAGCCTGGGTTCATGCCTGGCTGATGGGCGGCTGATCTGTTAAATGATAATGATTAGGATTTAATAGGCTGCAATGCTTCGCGTGTCTACCAGATGGCATAAATTCATGAATTGTAATGCAGTATATATATATGTACTGTGCAGTATTGCAGCCAACGGGAATAAAATGCTTCAATCCCTGCCGGAAAATAACTCAATGCACTCGGGCAGAAAACAGTCACAAACCTCAATACACCCGGGTATACCCGAATTCGTGGGACTAGCCGAGCTCGAATAAAGTGTGTCGCCAGTGTATTGACCAATGAGAACCCAGATTAGGGTATATATATATCTCTCCCAATCACTAAAACGTCACTCCTGATGAAACCTATGTGGTGAAACGCGTAGAGTGACGTTTTTTTTCCTGAGCCGGCCGGAACCCCAGGAAGTGGACGCAGCGGATGACATCACTTCTGGTTGATTGGAATGCACCGGTGGAACGCACGCCACGAGAGAGGGGAAGCGGAGATACCATCCACCCGGCCAGAGAGATCCATTGAGATCTAAATGCTTGCTTGTATCTGAAACCATGTGAGTGTAATTTGATCCACCTATAATATATAAACTATATATACGGTCTGCACTATGTCCAGTTGTATCTTTTAAACAAGGTCCCTGGGAGTCGATCTATTCGGGGAAATATTGATTTCTGCATCTCCTGGTGATTGAGTGACAACTAAGAGCGTCCCTAAAAGATACCTTTATGTGCCTGCAAAACCTCTCACGTTTGTGAGTATATAATAGAGAGCCGAGTCATCATTTTCTGAGCTTAATTTTTACAATATTGCACTATCACTATTTATTTTTCTTTACATATATTGCGCTTCCCAGAGACTTCATCGTTACGGACATCACTACACTGCTCTCTCCAAACCTTGAACTCTGGCACACGGACATTACTATCCGATCTCTGGCACCCCGGACTCTGCAAGTATACGTTAACTCTTTCTTATCAGGCCCGGCAACGCATTACCACACTCTGGGCATGCCCTCACTGCTATGGGTGCGTGTTATACCCTTACCCACCTCAGTACTGGGGACTGGCCAGGTCTGCAGGCATACAGGCATTACAATCCCCAACATATGTACATGTTAATGGGTTCATTGCCGGGCTGACAGGAAAAGGTTTCTGTCTTCATATTTCAAAAAGTACCTTGAACAAAGTTTATTTTCATATATATTTTCTATATGAGTGGGTGATATTAAAAAAACATATACAGTATGATTTATTCGGAACTAGCTGCATTTCAAAAATTAGAGTGCTAGCTCCCTCCTAACCCAAGTTAGCCACTTAATTGAATAAGCTCTGTGATGTGGGCTGCGGTTTGACCTATAATCGTTCTGGGTTACAAGCCGGCATACAATGTACTATTGCTGGCTGTGATCAATAGCCGCAGATGCACTTCACCAATTGACTTTAAGTGGATAACAAGACCGCAGGATACATTGTTGCATTTAGGCACTTCAGCTAGACCGCAGACCACTTATCCACTTGAGTTTGTGGTTCAGGCTTTCTCTCAGCCATCTGCGGTTTAGGAAGTAATACAGAGCTTCAATGTAGCCGCTATGCGCAGGCACGCTTATGCAATTAACTCTTGGCACAGCGCTAGGAGCTCCCACAGGTGTAGTGGACACATTTTGCACATACAGCATACATTAATAGGACTGCAGCTACAGTAGTTCCCGAGCTGCAGAACTGACACTTCATTTTCACAGTATGGTCAAGGGGACATCACAGATGATATATAGGGGAAACATGGCATTATGGTGACCATACAATTAACCCCTTCAGCCCCAACAGGGTTCAGGGGTAAACAGCCGGGCATAATCCCTTTATTACTGGCCTGGTTAACCCCTTCACAACTACAATCCCCTACCACAATCATCCTGACAGATGACAGCTGGTTTTGCCCCGAAGCATGCGGTACCATGTCCTACGATACTTGCACGACGACCACCGACACCTGGGGGTGGATAAGACTTTCAGGTTAGTAAGGGACAGAATCTTCTAGCCAAAATGTGGGAGTCCATAGAATGGCATTGCCGAAAATGCCTAAGGGGCATTCAAAGAAAGAGACTGCCCAACCGTGCAGCCTCAAAAACTCTGGCCCAATCGACCTAGTCTGCATGGACTACTTGTGTATTGAACCAGACTCAAGAGGCATCAGCAACGTGCTGGTAGTGACAGATCACTACACCCGCTACTCTCAAGTGTTCCCAACAAAGGACCAGAAAGCTCTCACAGTCGCGTAAGTAATGTGGGAGAAGTATTTCATACACTTCGGTCTGCCGAATCAGATGCATTCCGACCAGGCATGGGACTTCAAAAGCAAGCTCATCAAGGAGCGTCTCACTCTACTAAATATTAAGAAATCAAGAACTACTCCATATCATCCAGAGGGAGATGCTCTCCCCGAGAGGTTCAACCGCACATTGTTAGACATGCTAGGCACTTTAAAGGGCTCTCAAAAGGGAGAATGGAGGAAGCACATTGAAGCACTGGTGCACGCATACAATTGCACCCGACATGAATCTACAAGTTACACACCATACTTCATGATGTTTGGGCAAGAGGCATGGCTGCCTGTAGACATCCATCTCAGGGTATCTACCGATGGGGTACCCAATACGGATCACTACCGATATGTGAAGAGACTTCAGGACAGCCTGTACCATGCAAACCTGTTGGTGGAAAAGACCGCAGCTCAACTGAATGTGCAGAATAAACAAAGGTATGACCACAAAGTCCAATGTCAGGAGCTTTGTCCTGGAGACGCCATTCTCCTACGCAATTTAGGGATCCCCGGAAAACACAAGCTGGCCAATCGCTGTAGAGAGGTACCCTTTGAAGTAGAGTCCCAGATGCTGGGCCTACCTGTCTGCCGCATACATGATGTGGATGGCAGGGTAAAGGTCTGGCACAGTAACCATTTGTTGCCCATTCCACAAGTGGCAGACAATGACTCTGAACCAGAGACTGTAGTATCAAACAGAGTGTCCAAAGAGTCTCCAGAGACTCCAGATTCAGTAACCAGACCACTCGAGATCCTTCGAAGGGAACCCCCACCAACTTCACTGGAGAGTGGTGGGCACCTCCCGAAGGAGCACCAGGTAATGGGCCTGCGCCTCAAGCACCATCACCAGTGGCTTCAGTTAACCAGCCGCTTGACCCGCGAAGTTTTAGCTCCGTCCCTATAAGAGACACTGTTCACCAGAGCAGAGACTTTGTTCATCCCAATTCAACCTTTATGAGAGAGACGGGACCTCAAGCTCATGATCACCTCTCCAACAATGAAGCTATCGAGACAGAGACTCGCCAGAGTGAAAGAGTGAAGCGCCCTCCCACAAGAGTGGCTTACGATCAGTTAGGGGCACCGCCCTATGAGTCTCAGCAGCCAGCTAAAGATAAGCTGGCCTCTGTTATCAGCATGTTTACCGTGTTGCATAACATTGTTTAAAGTTATACATGGGCAAGTTGTATATATATATATATATATTCACATACACATACACATACACACACACTTATATATATATATATATATATATATAAACTCTGCATTTTTATTACAGCCGCGGCCCCTTTAAACCTCCAATATCCCCGTAAAAATTCGGGGATGTTTTCCGTTTCTCGTGGACTTAGCCATGTGTCAGCCGCATTGTCTAAACAGCGCTAATGGCGCTTAACATTGAAAGCGCCCGCAGCGCCCAAAATGGCCAAAAATGGCCCGCATCTGCCCGCGATTTCAAAAATCGCAGGGAAACGGCCGCAGAAGGTTAAAGGCGGCCGCCACTCTATATAAAACATGTTTCTGTCATGTTGTTTCCAAGCGGGGACGTTGGAGTTTCCACCAGGGGGAGGATGTAGCCTCTCTCTCTTGCCCCCCCTTACTTCCGATGCGGGCACTGGGAAGGGGGAAGCTGTGATGGATGCAGGAGTGATCTGGTGAGACGGGTAATCGTTGCTAAGTTGGCCGCACCGAGTACTGGAGTACTCGGCAGGTACCTCAACAAAGTGCACCAACAGTTCCACAGGATAGCGCTACTCCCTACTCTGTTGGGTGGGCTGGACATTGGGAAAGGGACATCAGGGTATTGGTGCCTAGCACCCGATGTACTTTGGGACACTCACTTCTAGTACTGGGCTGTGGATTCACTATACTGTGTGGTAGTGTTATGTTATATGTGCTGCCAGTAAAGGTTGTTATTATACAGTATAACATATGTTTACTATTACTATTAGTTCCTGTGAGGGGCTTCTCCCACTGTCATGGAAGACCAGCACTTTTAAAACTTAATACCCATATCCTTTGATTGAGCAAAGCAAGAGATAAAATAAATTGTAAATTATTTACAGAATGAATATACACAGCTTGATTTACAATTAAACAAAAAAATATACTTACTAGTTACGCTGTTAAGTCTGGTTACAGGATGGATCTTTCACTGCATGACAAATCTTGATACATGATGGGACTGCTTCCTGATGGGCTGCAGTGTTTTTTTATGCACTAAACAGGCCTATACTTAACCCATGCAGCTGATCTACTCTGTGTGAATAATCCCTTAGTCCTATTACGGACTTGCAGTACCTTTCAAACCTGACAGAGGGGCCTCTCAGTCTGCTCTTGGCATGTGCCAACTTTGCACCTTGGCCGCTTAGCATATGAGGCCTGTCCCCTCTACCCAGCACCGTTCAGTCTGGGTAGAGCAGCCATCTGCCATGGTGTTTTTGAAATTCTCTTCCTTGGTAACAAATGGTTTAACACCGCCATATCCTGGACTGCCTTTGAAACTGCTCCTTTGAAGCTTAGAGGGCGGAGTAGCTCCCTCTGCTCCCAATACAAATGAATTTTTATCCATACTGAATGACTTCCTCTGACCATTACTTTAATAAAAATCTAAACCTTGGGACTTTTATTCATCAATTTTTTATAGATCTTTATAAAATTTGCGCTGTAAGCTTTTAATGATTTTACCTGACCAGCACTCAGCAAATTTCAGCGTGCTAGGCCTTTCCTAGCAGGAGCTAGCTAAAATCTGTTCCCTGTGTGCAGGCTTCTGTGTTTTAAGTGAGAAAAAACTTCTAACAGCACTCTAAGGAGATAATAACAGTGATGGGTAAAATGTGACTTAGACAGTAATAGTGCATAAATAATATATATACAATATTGTGCAAATAAAGTGCAAATAAAGTGCAAATAAGTGAAATAAGTAAAATGAAAAATGCTGCTCAAAACCCTTGGAAGGATGGTACACAGGAATCCCTCTTGCTGGAACGTGTGGAAGTTGAAGGGGAGCGCAACTCATTCGGTGGTGAATATGTGGAATGAAAAATAAAAACAATAGTGCAACACAGTCTCTATAGATGTATCTCCAAATTCAGTAAGCTTCTATAAATTCAGAACTCACATTTTATCTGAAATCAACGAGCATGTAACCCAAACTCAAGTGGGTAGTGAATGGCCGTCATGTATAGATGAGAAAACGAAAAGCCAAACATAGTGTATACCATATAAAAGTAACAATTTTAATCTCTAAAAACCATATAGATGTATGCTTACATCAATAAAACATGTACTGGGCATATAAGAAAAGTGTCTGGACTCCTGACAAAGCGAGAACAGCGAAACGCGTTGAGTCGGAAGCGCCCTGCTGACACCACTCACCTGCACTGGTCTGTACCTGGGATCCCCTTCATTCGGTGAATTCACCCGCGCCGCGATACTGGAAACGAAACGCCGGCAAACCGGAAGTGACGCGACGGGAGATTAGTGCAGAGGGGGTGAGAATTGGGAGGCAGAGTTCGCTTTTCTTATGTGCCCAGTACATGTTTTATTGATGTAAGAATACATCTATATGGTTTTTAGAGATTAAAATTGTTACTTTTATACGGTACACACTATGTTTGGCTTTTCGTTTTCTCCTCTATACACGACTGCCATTACATCATTCTGAGTGACATCCAGACATCCCCAAGAACCCTAGGATACAGAGAGAGAGAGGATCTACACGATCATAACACATCATTCACTACCCACTTGAGTTTGGGTTACATGCTCGTTGATTTCACAAAAAATGTGAGTTCTGAATTTATAGAAGCCTACTGAATTTGGAGATACATCTACAGAGACTGTGTTGCACTATTGTGTTTATTTTTCATTCCACATTTTCACCACCGAATGAGTTGCACTCCCCTTCAACTTCCACACGTTCTGAGTTTTAAAACCATTTTTTCTTAGCGTGGTTAAAGGGAAACACTGCTACAGTAATACGTTTCATAGCTAGACACAACAGGATTTTCGCCACCTTATACCTGGTGGGAGACACACATACATGTTTATTGAATGCACAGTGTTTTTGCCATTACTGGGCTGCAGAGCTGACAATCTACATTTTACCAATATGGCTCAAGAGCCCCCCCAGTTAGGCCAAATACCTTTATTAATGGCCTGGGTACTCCCTCACCATCACACCCACTATGCTGGGATCCTTCGCAGGTAGAGGCGCTACAAGTGTGCCCTACATGACAAATGAATATATAAGAAATATTTTGTGAAAAACACTTTCAAAGCATGACATTTAATTTAGAATCAGTGTGATTTTAGCAGCAGAGAAATTGGCTGATCTGTTAGCAATTGCACTCTGAGCAGTAATCAGTCTGACCTTTGTATTAGCCTGTGTTATCTGCAAAATTACAATAGAGTGCTCCTAAAAACATACCCAAAGTTATATATAATATGCTTCTATGAATGTCTTCAACTTTTCAACCTGCACTGATGATCCCTAAAATGCATGAATAATAATAATAATAATAATAATAATAATAATAAAATGCATTTTGCCAGCCAGAACTTGTATTAACCATTAGTGCTCCACTGCATGGGAGCTGAAAATAAAACTACCCCTCACAAAATTATGCATTATACTGTATGTAGGAAGACACGGACTGGAACTGAGAGTTTGATGCAGGGGAGCCTGGTTCAATTCCCGGTGTCAGCTCCTTGTAACTTTGGGCAAGTCACTTTATCTCCCTGTGCCTCAAGCACCAAAAACATAGATTGTAAGCTCCACAGGGCAGGGACCTATGCCTGCAAAATGTCTCTGTAAAGCGCTACGTAAAACTAGCAGCGCTATACAGGAACATGCTATTATTATTATTATTATGTAGGTTAATGCTTTTGTATCTCCATCAACCCAAAAACAGATCTTAACCTCCTTGCCCACTGCCCTTACCCACCTTGAAGCCCTGCATTGCTTATTAACCAGCCTGTGGTGAGGAAGATACTCTTGTTTTCTCCTCATCTGTTAGTTTCAACATTGTTAACCAGCTCTATGTAAACAAGTTTCCAACAACCTTCTTTGATCACAATTTACGAATCTGCCAGAGATAAGAGGAAGGGGCCACCAACTAACTTCTGCCCAAATACCATCCTGAATACTTCCCCCCACCCATTCCTGAATCCCCTAACCTTAACCCCTAACAGCAACCACTCAGGGTCTACCAGTGGGGCCGGGGGATGGGTAAAGGGGCACCACAGTCATAGGTGTCCTATGCCAATAGCTCTTGGCTTACTGTAAAATTGGAAATAGTTAAATATTTATGTATGCTGACAGCCTAACTAGTCACTAAATAAAGCTTAATATAACTTTAAAAAATGACATAAATAAATGATTTCTTGCTCATTACTAATGCAAATCCATGTTTTTCTGCATTAATTTGTGATGTCAATGAGGATTGATAGCTTCCTACTCCTCAACAATTTGTTACAACGTAAAAGGCTGTTAGCTAAAAAGTGCTTTGGTAAGTGATGCTAGTGGGATCAAGGGAAGTTAAACCAATCCTTTTAAAGTAGGGTCACTATGAAAATACATGCAATCTTTAAATGTTCATCATTTATGCATAGCTGATCCTTCACATTTCTCTATCATAGAAACAGTAAATACTCACGCAATAAAGCCTTTTATAATAAAGTTTAATTCTGAATAAATCAGAAATGCTAACATTGTATTGAGCTATTGCAAGTGCTAGCAAACCAATCCTATCTATCTAAGATGCTGGAGATCTTGATGAAAGGTTGACACCCTCAAATTTAGATTGTAAGATCATTTATAGAGATGCATTGTTCCTAGGCACAGATATAGAGACAATAAATTCAATGAGTATATTTTTTATTACTGAATAAAATATTATAAATTATGCTAATGTTTGCATTGAATCAAAAGTGTACAGTATATGCTACTTCTATTATGCAATTTGAGCAATAACTACACACAAATTGAAGTAGTACCCTGGTAATAATGCTATGATCAATGGAATCATTCTTTTGCTATGTTTCAGCTGATTCTTTTATGTCACAATCATAAGGTTTTACCATAGTAAGCTCTGTTTGCTTAATTCTTGTGAATTGCAGCAGCCACACAAATGGATAATGTGTAGACATAGCACTCCTTCCTCTTTAAACTTCTGTTGTTGAGATAGTCAGCACAATACGTTCTTTAAAATCTTCGAATTTGCTTTCCAAACATATAAAAATTGACAAATGAATCTAAAGGGGAAAAAATAGCATTTCATGCTATACACAAAGCACTTCATTAAAGGTTCTAAAAGATTCAAATAGGAACCAGAAGTGTATATCTAATTCTTACCAGAATTAAAAACATAACCTTACATAATTAAGCATATATAGTACAGTCAGGATCACTTACACAATAGAAAATAGTTATAACATACTGTATCTATTTAGATCCTTAGCTAAAAAAGAGCGAATAAGGACAGTTACTGTATAACAATTGTCCCAGCTTTACCCCCTGTTGGCTGCAGAACCACAGTTAAAAATCACTGTTCTAGACGTGCGGCCAACATATTGTACTCCACACTTACAATTAAGTACATGAACAATATTAGATGAATTGCAATTAATATACTGTATCGTTTAACAGGATACGAAACTGCAGTTACAGTACTTGAGAAATAGTTTGACTTAACAACATATTTACAACATTTGCATATTTATGAACCACATCTAAATATACCTGTATTGGTTAACCAGCATGACATAGGCAAGTCCCTTGTTTGATACAAGCTTGGTGATAAAAATGTACTTAAAGTTGCCGCTTTTCTTGCTGCAAATTGGAAGTCACTCAATAATAAAAGTCTCAATTTCATATGTAATCATAAACTTGGCAAATGTTTATTAAAAACTTCACAAATAGTCCCAAATTCCAAACTGTAATTAGTAATGAATATGAATTTGTTAAAAGTTGAATAGACAGTATTTCAAAAGTACTTATTAGATTTCTTGTCATACAGTAGTTAGTATTTTGCATTTGACTATTAACAATTAAATAATCTTGGTTAAGCTTACTTGCTCTATCAAAAGCTTTATTGAGCAATGAAGGAGAGGTTTTAAAGAGGAGAAATATTTTTTAGGGGGGAAATCAAATAAGATTTTATTAGCCACAACTTTCATAACAAAATCAATTTGTGATCAGCAAAAATAGGGTTAAAGAAAAACAAAACAGACCTAGCTCCTATATTGAGTACTGACTAAACAACAACATAGACCCTATCTATGGGTTGAGGTGCTTAGACGCTTGCCAACAACAAACATAACAGAGTTGAGATCAGTTACCATTGTCGCGGGGTAGGGGTCTGAAAGTCTGTGTGCAACTTTCTCTCCACAGTGGTCCCATTTTCTGTACCTTCCTGGGCCAGAGAGAATTCAACTGCAGCCTGCTCTCTATAGCAGTCCAGTGTGTGGGTCTGGATTAGAGAGACACCCGTAGACTGCTGTCAAGCAGACTTTTAAAGTCTGGTAATGAGTCAGGTAGAAGATGGCTAATTGCCACATGCTGAGATTAACCAGCTTCTCGCTGTACTCAAAAGCTAGAGACAGACTTTTCTTGTGAAGCCTTCAGACAGGGGTCTGCAACCTTTCAAGGAAGAACAGCCATTTGGCAGGATGGCCTGACAGGAAGAGTCCCAGGAAGGGAGGTTTAAATAGTGGGAGCTTGTGGGAGGTTTAAATAGGTTCCTCCCACTGCTAACGTAATACTCCTTGAGAAAGGGCAGTCTATGCCTGAAACGCGTGGGAGGAGGTTTCTCATTCTCGTTTGTCTTGAGTGTTCCCTTCATGTAATTTAAATAAATATCTCCTGTTTTTAAACTATCCTGGTGAGTCCCTGTCCTCTTGAGTGGCTGCAGCATCAATCTTTTCTTTTTTCCCCTGGGTAGCTAATCTACTTGCAGGTCAAACAATATTATGCAAATGTCTGGCATGAAAATATAAATGTTCTTAACTGTGTTTGGGGAGCTCTGCCCCAAGAAAGGCTAAGAAATCCCTTCTGGATACTGCAACAGCAGCTTTAATTACTCTGCAGGTTTGGAAGGCTGGTTCCTTGTAGACAAACCTATGTCCAGCAGGCTTGTCTCAGTTCATGACAATCCTCTGTCTGGGGCACCAGAGACTCCGGCATACTTCCTGGTTTGGAAAAAGATCTCTAATTTCCTGCTCAGTTCTGGCACCTTATACATCTGCTTGACAGCTGCCTTACCTCAGCCGTGAGTGTCCAGGTACCTCTGACTGGGTTAAACCTCTGACTGCTGGTTTCAGCCATCAGAGGTATGTTTCCCAGGCATTATTCTCAGTGAACGACTTCACCCTGTCACATACCTTCCCTGTTTGTGTGTGGCAGGGGCCCCACATGGCTGAAGCCTGACCCTCCACTCTTTCTCGCAACAAAAAATCTGCATTTGCATGCTCCTTCTCAGGCCTATGCTGTATGTCAAAAGAGAAGGGCTGAGGGCCATATACCAATGTGTTAACCTGAGATTTGTGTCCTTCATGGTATTTAGCCATTTTAAGGATGCATGGTCAGTGTCCAAGGTGATGTGCACCCCCGCTACATAATGTCTCAATGCCCCAAATGCCCCTTTTATGTTGAGGCACTCCTTTTCAATGACAGAATACCTCACATCCCTTGGGAACAGCTTCTGGCTTATTTATAATATGGGGGTGTTCTACACCTTCAAATTGTTGAGATAGAACTGCTCCCAGTCCTACATTTACCTTTCGGAGGTCAAGGCAAAACGTCACTTTCTTATCTGGTTATGGACAAAGACTATGAGGCTACACAATTCACTGTGGAACTCTTCATTCACACCCAATTCCAACATAACTAGATACTTCCCTCTCTACAATGGCTTTGCAGCCTTCTGGCAATTTGTAGGGACTGTACGTTAACCTCATGTTCTGTCTCAATCCTATTGGACACTAGATCAGTTTACCTTGGCAACTCTGAAAACAAATCTGGTAATTGGTTATACAATTTCAGTAGGTCTGCCCTTTGTTCCGTGGTTAACGGATCTCCCGTATGGACCTTTACAAGCATTACCCTGTGGCGGCTGTGGTCCCAGATCTGTCTCCTCTTCCAGAGGGTGAATGAATAGAGATCTCATAATTTTTCATGGTTTCAGGAGGTTCATATAGTAGATTTTTTTACCCTTCCTGGACCCTGGTTGAGACGTTTCATAATTCACCTCCCTTGTGCCGCGGAGAATTTGGAATGGACCTTGCAACTACCACTTTTCTAGGCGTTTGCTTTCCAAAGTCGGTAATAGAAGCATCACTTGGTCCCAAGGTTGGAAGACCCCCATGGGGGATTTTTTTTGTTATACTGCCTCTCTTGACAAGATCTAAGATCTTCCTTAGAAAACTGACCTACAATGTCTAAGTGATTTCTAAGGTCTATTACATTTTTAAGGGCATTCTTCGAGGGGGGGGGGTTGCTCCTCCTCCCAGTATTCCTTTAGTAGGTTCAGAATGCCCCAGGGTTGTTGTCCATATACATAAAAAACATACAACTACCGGTGCGCCTGGTTCAGGATTCTCTGTGATGATCCAGCTTACAATGGAAAGTATAAGAAACAGGGCTCCACGGAATTTTCAAGATTCATTTATTGCCAACAAATTGACTGACATTTCAGCCACAATTGGCCTTTCTCAAAGCAGAAAATTCCGAGAAACATGTGGAGGCTTGGGGAACTTATCGTACTGCCTATAGCAGGAAAGGGAGCAGTTCATCCCAAGCTTGCTTTTCAGTGTCTACAAAATTTCTAAGCATGGTTTTTAAAGTCCAGTTAAACCGTTCTATCAATATGTCAGTCTGATGATGGTAGACCGAGCTCCGGACAGATATAACCTCTAACAATTTAAGGACATCTTGCCTTAACTTAGCCATGAAGTTTGTTCCCTGGTCGTTCAACATTACCTGGGGCAGTTCAACTCAGGAGAACAGCTCTAACAGCCTGTGGGCCACCTGTTTAGCAGTCGCTGTTCTCAGAAGGAAGGCCTCAGGATATCTGATGGCATAATCCACGACAACTAGTATGAATTTATTTCCCTTCGCAGAGGGTTCAAAAGGTCCTACCAGGTCTATGTCAATCCTCTCGAATGGGACCGAGACCAAGGGTAGAGGAACCAAAGGGGCTGACTTGTGGCCCTTCTGGCTAGTCAACTGGCATTCAGGACTTGTGTGACAGAGCGGCCTTGTCGGTATGGTCAGAAAAGAGCTTACACACCACTTTCTTGCAATGAAAAATGCTTTATTTACCTTACTAGACAAGCAGGTTGTAGTTGCACGGAGAATAAAACAATGAAAGTAAATGGCATCCAGGGATCCCTCCACACAGCTCTTCCGCCCTCAACTTCACCCAACCGGAGGTGACGTAAATGAGAGCCGAGACGCGAAAATAAGCTTCACAGCGTGTACACCGGTTGAAAGGCTTACAGAGGAAAGTCGGGATTTCGTACCACGAATCAATATAATGTAGAAAATGTGAGTGTACATCTATGTGTTTTTACTGTTCTATTTTTAATACATATTGAAATATACTGCGCAATTAGTATTTTTCATTATTTTCCTGGGTATACCAACCCCTGATGGGAAGGATTCACTAACAAGGGGTCTCATATGTGGAGTTCCTGATCCATTGCTCGATTCAGAGACAGAAAAGTGTCTCTGTACTGCTTTACTGCTTTATTGAGAAGGAGAAAAGTGTGAGTAGAACTATTTTTCACTAAAACAACGATTATTCTGGTTGAAATTGTACCACACTAGGTCGTTTCTATTGTCTCTTTCATGACGTTGATGTGAACACTGGCGCTCCCCTGACCTTTCGAAGAACATTTGGATCCAACAGACTAGAGAACAGTCTTTTAAGGGTTGTCTGTGCCACATTTCAATTAGCACTATACACTGGGTGGTGTAGAGGATTATTTTGTAGACATTTATGTCACTATTTATATTCACAAATTGATCACAGTTCACTTTATTATTTAAGTCACTTTAATATTGTATTTTATAAGTTTTCTTTCACATACATGGACTTAATGCACTAAGTAAGCGCTGAAACAAATATTTCCTTATTTTTTTTGGTTCCCCCCTCAGCCAGGCTCTCTGCAACCTGTTTCCTCACAGGTTGAGAGCAAAATGACAGCCTGGAAGAAATCTGCTGTATTGCTTTTAAACCTCCCCTTTCCAATCAGCTAGCAAACCTGCCAGCTATGGTAGGTTCTTTTGGTCTGCTAAAGTGAGAGAGTTTTTTAACCTCTAGTATACTCCCTCATATACCTCCCCCCTGAGACTGTTGCTCCTCGCACACTCGCTTTTTGAAACAATCCCATCCCCCCTTCCAGGGACAAAAAATCTGCATTCGCATGTAACTTTCCAACCCTACATTGACTACCGGGGTCTCAATCTCATTACTGTCAAGAACCTGTATCCCCTGCCTCTGATTTCAGAACTGTTTGATAGGCTTCAAGGGGCCAAAATTTTTTACAAGCTAGACCTCTGAGGAGCCTACAACCTCTCACGTATTCGAGAGGGCGATGAATGGAAAACCGCTTTCAATACAAGAAGCGGACACTATGAGTATCTCGTGATGCCATTTATTTATGCAATGCTCCTACTGTCTTTCAGGATTTTATGAATGATGTCTTCTGCGATGTCCTCAATTCCTTCGTAATTATTTGCAAAACAGAAAGTGAATCCCTGCGCTTCTCCCAAAGGGATAGCAATCAATGGGGAATATAAATAAATGAATGGTGTAAATACCTATAAGAAAAAAGGAGACTTTTGGTATACATCCTTTGATCAAATAATGCCAAGCCTGCTAACCACGTCATGGTAAGTCTCTTTAGCAGGTCCCTACGCTAAATGCATACTAGTTTTATTTGAAATAAGCCCAGAAGGGGTTAAAATATCAAAGCATATGCTTATATAACCTAGTGCAATTAAAAACTGGGATTCACTGGGATTCACTTTCTGTTTTGAATTTTTGTATTGCCAGTTTCTTCACTAGCTGCATGCTCTTTACATGGAGAAGCGCAGTGATTATATATTTGTTTTACGTGCTTCGTAATTATTTACCTTGACGATATTCTAATTTTTACTGGGAATCTTCAAGATCATGTCCAGCATACTAGACTTGTCCTCTCTCGTCTCCGTGTCAATAATCTCTAGGCAAAACTCGAGAAATGTCTTTTTCATCAGTCTTTAACCGCCTTCTTAGGCTATATCATTTCGGATAAAGGATTTTTGATGGACACAGAATTGGCCCCTGCCCAATTCTCTTAAGGCCATTCAGCGTTTTTGGGCTTTTCCATTTACTATAGGAAATTCATCCGGAATTTTTCCACCACTGTGGCTCCCATCACTACGCTTACTAAGAAGGGAGTCGACCCATCTGTGTGGCCTCTGGAGGCCGTCTCTGCCTTTGAAACCTTGAAGCAAGCTTTTGTTTCGGCACCTATCCTTCATCATCCTGATACAAGTCTTCCGTTTACGTTAAAAGTGGACGCCTCTGATTGTGGAGCGGGTGCCATTCTCTCCCAGAGATTCTCCCCTCAAGATAAATTGCACCCATGTGGATTTTTTTCGAAAAAGTTCTTCGCTGCTGAAAAGAACAATTATGTCGGAAATAAAGAACTCCTGGCCATCAAGATGGCTTTACAGGAGTGGCGACACCTCCTAGAAGGCTCCCGAGAACCGATTGCTATCGAAAGTGCACGTCATCTAGGATCTCGTCAAGCCCGCTTGGTACTTTTTTTTTCAAGATTTAATTATACTATATCATACATCCCTGGCACAAAGAACATAAAAGCTGATGCCTTGTCCAGACAATTTTCCCCTGAGGAAAAATCCGAAGAAATCCCAGAAACAATTCTACCTTCGAAATGCATAGTCTTCGCCAACTCTTTTGATATTCTTGAAAAGATCGTAGAAGCCCAGTCACAGATTCCGAGTGGTCTAGAGGTACCGGAAGGAACCCTTTATGCCGCCCCCAAGTTACGTAAGAAGATCTTAGAATGGGGTCACTCTGTCCGGTCAGCCGGCCATCCCGGCTTCAAGAGAACTTTGGATCTCAACTAAGCGCACCTTTTGGTGGCCTAATATGGCAAAACTCATTCACGCATTTACACGCGCTTGTTCAGTTTGTGCACAGAACAAGACTCTTCATCAAAAGCCTTCCGGGTTACTCATGCCTCTTCCAGTACCTGATCGTTCATGGTTACATATTTCGATGGATTTTATTGTAGATCTTCCACCCTCCAAAGGTATGACTACTATTTTGGTCATAGTAGACCGATTTTCAAAACAGGCCCATTTTGTTCCCCTCAAGGGTCTTCCCTCCTCTCCCACCCTGGCAGATATTTTTACCAAAGAAGTGTTTCATATCCACGGGATCCCTACGTCCATAGTTTCTGACCGAGGATTGCAATTCATATCAAGGTTTTGGCGTGCTTTGTCCAATAGGCTTGGTATGGCCTTATCCTTCTCTTCAGGCTTCATCCCCAAACTAATGGGCAAACTGAGAGACTTAATCAAAGCCTTGAACAGTATCTACAATGCTTTATTTCTGATACCCAGGATAATTCGGTTGATCTATTACCATGGGCGGAATTTGCTTCCAATTCTCTCCGTAATGAATTTACGCAAGAATCTCCGTTTTTCGTGAATTACGGCTTTCATTGGATCAAGATCCAATCTGCACTCCGTAGGGCAGCTCAGAGGGTCAAATCTCAAGCAGATCGTCGCCGTCAACAGGCTCCCAATTACAAGCCATGGGACGAGTCTGGCTTTCAGCAAAGAATACAAGATTGAAGACTCCTACCCGAAATTGGCGCCTAGGTTTTTGGGCCGTTCTTGATTCAGGAACAAATCAATCCTGTCATGTTCCGCTTACAGTTGCCTTCATCCATGAACATTCCCAATGCGTTCCATGTATCCCTGCTCAAGCCTTTCGTTCAGAGCAATTACTTCCCTGCAAAAGCCCATAAACCCAACCCTGTAACGGTCCAAGGACACTCTGAATTTGAGGTACAGTCTATTGTGGATTCCCGTATATCCAGGGGAAAAGTACAGTTCCTTGTACATTGGAAGGGCTGTGGTCCAGAAGAGCGTTCCTGGATATCAAGGGAAGACATTCATGCTCTAGCTCTACTCAATCACTTCCACATGAAATTTCCACAGAAGCCTTGGATGGATCGTCCTGAGGTCGATCCTGAATGGGGGTGTACTTGAAGGAATCGTGGGCCATGTCCCTTGTGTTGTGACCCCTCTTTACCCACTACCAGTACTGCAGCAGCTGCTGCCCCTGCCCCTCGTCGCTACCCATGCCGCCGCCCAGCGCATACCTTGAACTCGGCCGCGGCCGCCATCTTGGATTCTGGCACTGGTGTTACAGACTCTCAGCTGTGCTATACTACTTCCTGGTCTGTCAGCCACTCACGAGCAACTCCTCGACACCCCCCCGCCATGCCCCTCGTCCGGATTGGTCACTGTCGCTTTAAATATCCTGCTTTGCCTTCACTTCCTTGCTCTGCATAGCTCCTTGCTACCTGTTTGCCTGGAACCTGTGTCGTGCTCTCTTTGTGTTTATTCCCTACAGCTATTGACCCGGCTCGTCTGAATACACCCTCTTGCTCCTGAACTCGGCTTTCCTACTGACTACTCTAACCTCTAAGACCCTCGGACTCTGCTACGGATTTTGACTACGGAACTTTCTATACCCTCTGACTCGGCAAGTACTTGACCATTCTTTAGCTACATCCAGGCCTGGCCACGCTACTATGCCACATCCTGGACACGCCCCCTCTGCTGTCGGTGCGTATACTCTACATCCCACCTCAGTACAGGGGACTGGTCTGGTCTGCGGGCTGCACAGCATGACACATTTGGTCCTATACCCTGCTTAAGGAATCATAATTTTTTTATTCTACCAGGACATTTGAAAACCCAGACAACATCTCGGCCTCCAATTAGGGAGGGTTATCTACTCTCTGCCCCTTCACCTGTTGGGGAACACATTTCTGACTAGTTTGGAGTGTACACACAAATTAGAAGCTCACAAGGTCTCCCAAAGATCCCTACTGATTGTACTCAATAGCTGCTGGAATATAGGTGGTTAAATACTCCCCAACATAATGTCAACTTGGCTGTATAAGTACATTTTTAGATACATGAAGTAACTGCTCCCAACACTGTGGGAGGACAGTACCACTAAAAACCTGATAAGGTTGAAAACAATAAAACTTTATTAATTGAACCTTCAACAACGATGCAAACACATAGAAACCAATTAAAAATTGGTGATATAGTATCTACCACAGGGATCAGAGAGTAATCTCCAGGTAACCCTATATGTGTGGTCCTTAATAAGGGACACTACTCTGTTCCATACCAGTATGGCTATAGGGAGGATGTTATGTGACATCAACTATAGATACCATAATTAGTGTCCGAATATAGTAACAAGGTCACTAGTAGTTAATCCTGTCATAAAAAACAGGTAGGCAATGGGTGATAATCTATTATAGTATACAGATACATCTAAAATACATAGAGGATATATCAGGTCTAATGTGGTGCCAATGTACAGTGGCAGCCGCGTTTAGCCTCGTGCGGCCGTAGCGGCGCAACTCTGATAACCGCGGGCAGATGCATTTTTGTTTTTTGTCCGGAGTGTATTGCGGTATTTTACGCTCGTAAAATTAGCATTTTATTAGTGCTGTCTGCAATACTGTAATACCATCTAAAAACTCAGGGGGCGTTCGCGAGCTGTTGTCTTCGAAGTCTAATACTTTAGCAGTTCAACCTACGTCAGTACACAGTCTGCCTGTGCGCGTGCAGTAATTGTAAATTTGCATATTTATACATGCATTTGCAGTGCAGTATGTTTAATTTGAAAATTGTTGAAACGCATAGGCGTGTACAGTACTGTAACAGTATCACATTTTGGCATATACAGCGCTCTCCCCTCGCTCGCCCCCGCACACAGACAGGCTAATTTACTGCACTGCAGTATTTCAACTTCTTATCTTATCTACAGTACAGTACACCTCTCCCACACCATTCCTTTGAATGTGTGTCTTTCTGGTTTCAATCATATTCCTGCTTGATAGCTTATGATTACTGTGCATGCGTCTGTAAGTTCACCACTGCTTGCTTACGAAGTTCAAGAGTGAGTGACCAAAAAAAAAATATATTTTTTTTTTCTCCTCATTTTTATTTTTATTTTATCCACAAGCCTGCCTAAACCATCTTGATATTATGATATTCAATCTGTGCTGTAGCTTTTGACTGCGACACTGTGTGTTTGACTGCACATGGTTGATTTGTGTGCTTTTATGTACAGTATTTGGGGGTGTAGGGATCAAATTATTATGATGACCTGCCTTTTGAAAATATGCCATTTCCTTGAACTGCAGTACAGCTAATCCTTCATGCAGCTGTACCCTGTACCCCCTCCCCCCACACACACACACAAGGCTCGCTCAAGGATTTGATCCTCTTTTCGACAGACACCTCTCCAGAGCCATTCCGTTTCTAAAGTTTGCCATTGTGTTTTTAATCGTCTGTCCCTAGCCGAGCATCACCTCTCTGCGCCTGCGTGTAATCCTCTTTGGGATGGAGCTACAGTACATAGCTGATGATTACTGCGCATGCAGTCCTCAGTCATCTCTAGTCAAACTATAGTCTAACTATATCTTCTCACTTAAAAGCTCACTTTAAGATGCCTCACTATATCATGCCAATACAGTCCCTGCTAATGCAGGGGGGGTATTGGTTTTATACAGTTAAAACAGTCACAAGACCCCCCCTCCTCCCCAATAAATCAGCTTGTTCCAGTTGGTCAATTAGCAGGACACAGTTAAGAGGGGGGGAAAAAACCCACCTTTTGATATTCAAACATACCAAATTATCAATTCTAAAGGCCGCTGGGTAAATCTTTTAAAACAGGACTTGCAGATCAGGGACATACCAAATGATCAATTCTAAAGGCCAAAAGCTGTGTCCGTGTTGTGTTTACTGCTCTGTTGTATGTTTTCCTGAGACTTCCCCTTGGGTGTCCATGTTCAATGAATCTATTTTTCATTGCTTTGGCTTGCTGGTTATATTCATTTAGAGTTGAACAATTAAGCCGTAGGCGAATATATTGTCCCGTGGGTATGGCCCGAATCACATGTTTCGGGTGCTGGCTATCAGCCCTCAAGAGGCTGTTCGTCGCTGTACTTTTTCTAAATATAGTTGTCTCGAGTTTACCATCCTGATCTTTAGTTACAGTGATATCTAGAAAATCTACGGTGAAATTGTTCAACTCTAAATGAATATAACCAGCAAGCCAAAGCAATGACAAATAGATTCATTGAACGTGGACACCCAATGTGAATCTCAGGAAAGCATACAACAGAGCAGTAAACACAACAGGGACACAGATTTTGGCAAATACGTATCTACAAAATTCTGCCAATGAATGTAAACCCATTCGATTTATAGGAACATTCAATGATCAATGGGGTGCGATTTATCACATTTTTAATATATTTAAATGATTTGTGCGGGCGCCACCGTTTCCTTTGGTATTCAACTATCTAAAAGATAAATAAAAAAGGTGAAAAAGTGGTTTAATGAGAAACTAAATATTTATTGAATAAGGCAGAAGCAAATCCCATGAAATACCAACAGTATGTAAATCTACAAACAGATCCATATATGCAAGTGATAAAGTTTGATCTCCCAAGACTGGTAAAAATAAAGAAATCAGGGATTAAATACTTAAAAACGAAAGGAAGAAATTCCTGGCATGTGACCCAGGTCCCTGGAAACCGACTCCCATTGAGTATCCAATAACAGAATGAATAGAAGCAACATAATCCTCAATCCACGCCTGACAATAGCCTTTCTCAGCAACCAGCACTACTTATGAACTCCACATCAGAACTTCAACTACTTTAGAACACATTTGCTGTGTGTCCTTAATGTAAGGCTTCTGAGTCTGACAGCATCTTCTGACCATCACTTTCAACGCATGGAGTCAAGCATGTACTCAGTCCACCACCATCAGACCCCACCGAGAGATTGAGGGGAAACCTCCATGATTACTGCTGGCATGCCCAACACTACCAGGCCTCTANNCACGTTGATAAATCAATACAATATAAATAACCATAAAATGTTACCCAACCGAATACTTCTCAACCTCTCCTGGAAATGTACTAAGATTTCCCACGAATGCAGTCTTGGTTTGGAGTGGAAAGGGAGCGATCCAATCAGGAACACATCATGTGAATAAAAACCATAAAAAAAACAATAATTGTGCAGTATATTAATTTAATGTTGATAGGATGCAGTTCTTGGCTCTTGGGGCAATTCTACTACAGCAAAATAGATATTTAAAGCCTTTATCTGACTCAGTCAGAAGATGGGAGTTGTTAGTATTGAGGTTTCAGTATTCCCCGACATTTCTCCCGCAGTTTGGGCAGTTCCAGGGATGAAGACACTCAAAACCCCATGTGGCAGTATGAAAATAAAAGACAAAAAAGCCCAATAGTGCAGTTGCAGAACAGTGTCTTTAGTAAGTAAGGAATAAGAGATGTACTCACACTTTGTACATCATTAGTAAATATAAAGGTATTTGTGGTAAAGATGCTGGTGTTGTAGCAGTGTTTTCTCCCGATCCCTCCTGTATACCCAGCCGCGCTGCGGTGGTGGCGTCTGACGTCACTTCCCTCTCGCGGTCAATCGCATCTATGGAAATGGATTCGACGTGCTGGAGGGAGGTTGCAAGGGAGGAGGTCCAGCGTTCGGCGTCTTCTCATGAAGGCAGCTGCAGCAAGATGAATTAGCTCTACGCGTTTCGACTGTTACTCACAGCTTCGTCAGGAGCAATATGTGATGTCATATCAGTGTCGGATATTTATACCAATAAATACTTAATTATATAATTGATTAATTAACTTACAGGGTTGCATTCTAATTTAGCACCAATTGCAACACTTAAATTTTAACCCACAGGTTCGCCTTTACATAGGAACAAATAACTCTGTGGTCCAAAAAAAAAACTTTTTAAAAATATATAATATTGATATTTAATACTTTATAATATACACATATAAACAACAAAAAATATTATTTAAAAACCAAATGACTAAAATACATACTAGTCATAAATAATGATTAGTCTCATTAGGTGGTACTCTCAATATTGCACTGGGGGGGGAGGGGGGGAAGAGGAAGAGAGGAACAATGGAGGGAGAAGCGGAGAGAAAAAAAGGGTATAAGTTATGGAACATAATTATATACCATATATTGAAAAGGAAGCTATATTAATGGCAGGGTTAAAAGGAGCAAATTAGCAAGCCTATATTTTAAATATCTACTGCAAAATTACTATAGTGCTATGAATTTAAAAAGAGATATATAAACTTCTTTACAATTATCATTAAGTTTAAAATAATGAAATAATAAAATATTTTTTCAAAAATTTAATTTTGAACTATTAAAAAGACCTATATCACACATATTAAATATTAAAAATATATGATTACCTATAAAAATACACAATTCAAAGGGCATATTACAAAGGGACGTACAGAGAATACAAAACATGTATATAGGTGGGCGTGCAAGAGTTATACAAATATAAAATTAGTATGTAAAAAGGTAAGTCTCAAGTCTGAATTCAGGCCGTATGGAATTTATGAATCCAGTTACATTCTCTTTTACTTAGGTCTACGCTCTGCTACGTCCCCTCCATTGTGTTTACATTTCAATGGCGGTAAATCTGAGACTCTCAGGATTAGATGATGGTATTTAGCATAGTGTTTAGAAACACTATGAGTTAAAATGCCCCTTCTTATGTTGCTTAATGTTCTATGATGCGGGTACGTATAGGTCTAGATGTTTTCCCTACGTTTGTAACCCGCATGGGCACTGAAGGACATAGATGACAAAATCAGTAGTACAATTTATGTATGTTTAATATTAAAGTGTTCGTTTGCTCCTGAAATCATGAAACTGGTTTTCTCTTTCATTTTATGTTTGCAGGCTTTGCATGATCCACATCCATAAAAGCCTGTAGAGTTTTAACCAGCTCTGATTGTCCTCTTTTATGTTTTTTAAAGCGCTTGGTGCTATTAGACTTTAATATTTTGTGGCCCTCTTAAAAATTATTTAGGCTTTTCTGGTAAATTTCATTTAAATAGTGTCTGATTTTAAAATATGCCAATGTTGGTATGATATTTTCCTATATTTTTTGACTCTTTATTGAAGGTAGTGAGAAAAGCTGTATCGTATATATATTTTCTGAACGGAAGGTTTTTCTGTGGCTCTAAAATCTTTTCTTTGTAGGTTCTTTGCCTTTGTAGTGCCATATCCAAAGTTTCTTTACTATAATTTTTTTCATAAACAATTTTCTAAACTAAAATCTACATGGTCTTCAAAAATGTTATCCTCCGTGCAATTTCTACGTAGTTCCTATACTGACTATAGGGAAACTCCATCCATCCATTGATGGTGGTGGCAACTTGTTCTTAAAATAAAATTATTGCAATCCACGTTTTTAAAATGTGTTTTGTTTTTATTACACCTCCTTCTATGTATATATTAAATCCAGATACTCAATAAAATCTTCACTAACTTGTATGTGTGAATTTTAGGTTAAAATCATTTTGATTCAAATTTAAAATAAATTGCTCTAACTTGTTTATCTCCCTGCCAAATTAAAATAATAATATCAATGTAGCGCCGCCATAGGACAAGGTTCCCCCCCAGCTCGTCCTTGGACCAGATGGTTTGATCCTCCCACAAATCCCATAAAGAGATTTGGCGTAGCTGGGGGCAAACCTCGTCCCCATGGCGTGCCACTTTTCGAACATAAAAAATATATTGAATAGAAGAAATTCTTATCTAAAATGAATCTAAACCATCCAAGAAAAATTGGGATTTGCAGATCGTGTAGTTCTGGATCTTCCTAAGGAAAATTCAACGGCTTGGAGTCCTAAATTGTGAGCTTAGATGTAATAGTGAACTTACGTTTCTATGTTGCCATAAGTAGTCTCTCTCCATACGAATGTATCCAATATTTTAATGAACTCAGAGGTATTTTTACGTATGAATTCATCTCTTTTACATACCCCTGAAGGAAGTATCAATTGTATGCGATAAATTCGACGTGAGCGGTTTATTCCCGAAAATTATCGGCCTAACGGGTGGGTTTTGAAGACACTTGTGAATTTTAGAGAATATAAAAAGATTGGAATTTGAGGGTTTTTGGTAGTAAAAAAAATTTAATTCTGATTCCATTAAAATGCCTAAATCCCTCCCTCTTTCTAATAGCACATTAAGGTCTTATAATTCTTCTGTCGGAGTTTTTTTCACAGTTTTATAAGTTTCAGTATCACCCAGAAGGCGGTTAATCTCACTCAGATAGGCCTCTGTTCATTATTACAGTCCTACCACCTTTGTCGGCGCCTGTTTGATATTATATTTCATTTTCAATAATTCTTCTAAGCTTTCCTTCCTTAAGGTTAAATTATTTTTTGTGGTAGTTTTGAGTTTTTAGAGAGTGCTTCAAATCTTTACATAAGATCATAGAAAAACCTCCAAATGTTTTCTTTTATAATATGTAGGATTAAATGTAGACTTATTTTTTAATGTAGTGTGTTAAATTTACTCTTTTCAAGTTTCTATTTTTGAGTTATAGTATGTAATCTAGATTCTACATTTTGCTCTGAAAAATCCTTTTGATGTAAGTTGCGGAGATAGCGATTCGCATCTAAAAATAGCCCAAAAATGTTAGGTCCTATCGTCGGTGCGAAGAGAGTCCCTGTATAATTAGTTTTGTGTGAGGTATAGTTAATTCAAATTTACTTAAATTGAAAATTTTTTGTATCTATACAACTTCCTTTATTTACTTTCCCTTTTCTTCTTCTACTCTTTTCCCTCTCTGGTGTTTTCTTTTGTGGGTATAATTGGATCCCTTCTTCTTTCGGAGGTGTATATGAGGTCGGTATTCCCAAAAACTTAGGGTTTTTGTCACATATCTAAAAAAGAGTCATGTCCAGTGGCCCCAATTGGTGACCTAGACCTGTCGTTTTATGCTGTCTGTCAAATGATGACTATCTCTTTCCCTTTTTCTTTCATCTTTATCTTTTCATCTCTTTCTCTCTTTTGCATCTTTTCTTTTGATATTCTTATCTTTGTTCTTTCTCCCTTTTTCCAATTCTCTCTGTTCTTATGATAGACGAAATCCCTATCTCTCTGTTGTTCTCTATGTCTGTAGATTTCCTTTCTTTAAGATTTTTCTTTTTCTTTTCAGGTCATTTCTCTTTCTCTTGGTCTCCCTCCTCTTTGTCTCTTCTTCTATCCTCCTTCTCTAATCGTCCTATCCAGATCTTCGGCCTTTCCTCTCTCCCTCTCTCTTGATATTCAAAATCTCCACGTTTCTCCTTACCTCAAATATTGTTTTCTACCTTGTATTTACTGGCACTGGATGTATTTGGAACATAATTTGTGTCCTATTTATTGCTCTCTTGGTTCCCTATATGTTTGATGGGATTTATCTTGAGCTGGAAGAATAGTCTCTATCTCTGCGGTAGGAATTATTTGTTATATAGGTTTCTCCGTTCTAGGATTGGATTCCCATATATATTTCATTTTCTTTCTGTATGGTAAATGTTTTTCTTTTTTTTCCAATCTCTTCTGTTCAACCCCTTTTATAATCTTCCTCATCTCGTAGATTTGTTTGTTTTATTAATATACAAATCATTTTCTAATTTGTCTATTTTTTTCTTTAATTCTCTATCTTAATTCTAAATTCTGGCGCGTTCTTCCAAATGGGCTAATTTTCCTCTATTATTGTCACCTCTCTCATCTATCTTTTTTATATTTTTTGTGCTGGTTGACTAGTGCTAGCATCAAAATCTAATGAGCACTTATCAATGATGTTATACCAGATTAACAAATCTTCATCTTCCTGATTAGAGGATGGATCTTTTGAAGTCTCAGTCCATTGGACTCCTATTACATTTAATATATTTATTTAAAAAAATAGATCTAGCCATTTTTTGTGTCCTATTAATAATCTATCTAATTTGTGAAACTCCTCCTCTAATAATAATATAGATCGGTGTATGTGAAGTGCTACATCATGTAATTAAATTGTGATTGTCTAGAGTGTCTTTTAGCAAAAATATTAGGTGAAGTATCTCCATAATTGTGCTTCTAATCTAATAAAAGGGCTTTACATAAAGTTTGGAAAGTAAAGGCAGCCTACAAATCAAAAGCAAATAGATACAATAGATTTAAATGATTTGTGCGGGCGGCGCCACCGTTTCTTGGTATTCACAGTGATAAACAATACAATATAAATAACATAAAATGTTACCCAACCGAATACTTCTCACCTCTCCTGGAATATGACTAAGATTCCCAAGAATGCAGTCGTGGTTTGGAGTGGAAAGGGAGCGATCCAATCAGGAACACATCATGTGAATAAAAAACATAAAAAAAACAAATATTGGCAGTATATTAATTTAATGTTGATAGGATGCAGTTCTTGGTTTGGGCAATTCTACTTACAGCAAAAATAGATATTTAAAGCCTTTATGACTCAGTCAGAAGATGTGTAGATTGTTAGTATTGAGGTTTCAGTATTCCCGACAATTTCTCCCGCAGTTGGGCAGTTCCAGGGATGAAGACCTCAAAACCCATGTGGCATATGAAAAAAAAGACAAAAAAAGCCCAATAGTGCACATTTTTAATAGCCCATGGACATTTGTGGGATGACGAAGATCTGAAGAAAGTATTACTGCATACTCCTAAACTTACAAGCAGAAGAAGTCGTAATTTAAAAGATATCCTGGTGAAAAGTTATACCAAGAAAAATCACAGAGAACTTGGCTTGACCACAAAACCTATGGTTCATATGCCTGCGGTCGATGCAAGGCCTGTAGGTAGTACCTAAAAAACAGAATTTATGGACTCCACACAACAATAGCATTCAAATCAAGGAGTTCATAAATTGTGTTACTGAGGGGGTCATTATACTGATTGTTTGCCCATGTGAGAAACTATATTGTTGGCAAAACCTTTAGACAGTTCAAAAGAGGATCCTTGAGCATTTGGGATCAATAAGAAATGCTACCGATACTCCAGTAACAGCATATGGTGAATGAACACACTGGAGAAAGTGAACCAATTAGGTGCATATGCAGTAAGCAGAAAAAACTGCATTAGCCGTTTAGCAATTAGCCATGTTTTTGGCGTGTTAAACTCGCTGTATGCTGTAAGGGCGAATCCCTGGCGAATGAATTAGCCACCACCATTTGATAAAATGGCTAATAAACCGTGGCGAGACGGCTGCCTGGCGAGAAGATGCGAGAAGCCGTCCCCTGCCTGAGTGTGTTTGCAGCAGGAGAGATTCCGCTGCCTCTCAGCGCAAACATCGGCACATTAAAAATTATGTGTTAAAACCATTTTATATAGTGTACATGCTGCAGGGGGTCTCCGGAGCTGAACCGCATTGTTTCAGGCCCGGGGACCCTTTCCCGAGATAAGGCCCCTTTATGAGGTGCGGTATCCCCTGCATTTAAAGGTCCCGATCAAGTGACCGCGGAATGTAAACAAAGCAGGGGGTACCGTCACCCCATAAAGGGGCCTGTATCTCGGAAGCAGGGATCCCCGGACCTAAACAAAAGCGGTTCGCTCCGGAGCACCTCTGCACATCTACACCAGAATAAAACACACATATCAATAAAGACTCGTTCCTTACCTTTCGGCGCTATCTGCTATGGTAGCGAAGAAGCATGAAATTTTTTTAATAAACTGAACAGTGAGCAAGGGGTCCCCTGAGCTGAACGCGTAGCTTGTGGACCAGGACACCCTGTTCCCGAGTTTACAGGCCCCAGTATGTGTGATGGGTGGGCAGTGTCGCCGCCATGTTTAGCGTCCCCATACGTTACGTGCCCGCAATAAAACATGGCGTCGACACTGTAACCCAATGCCCCAAACCGGGGACCTAACTTGGGAAGCAGGACACAATATATTTAAAATACAAAAATGTGATTCATTACCATAGCGGATAGCCGCTAAGCAATGAGGGGTAACGCATAATAGTATGTTTATGGGACAATTGCCCCCAATAAACATAGCAATACACCAACATACAATACAGTAATGGCAACATATATTATCACAAATGGATAATAGTGCAGTTGTCCATTTAAAAACATACAGAAAAAAAATACATTAAATACTGCACCGACACACACTTTATTCGAGCAATACCCAGTATGTCATGGCAGATACCTGGAAGCGCCGCTCCTCACCTCTGACAAGCCCCGTTGCGTTGTGCCTTCCCAGCCTGGGTTCATGCCTGGCTGACGGGGGGTGATCTGTTAAATGATAATGATTAGGATTTAATAGGCTGCAATGCTTCGGCGGGTCTACCAGATGGCATAAATTCATGAATTGTAATGCAGTATATATATATAACTGTGCAGTATTGCAGCCAGCGGAATAAAAATGCTTCAATCCCTGCCTGGAAAATAACCCAATGCACTCGGCAGAAAACAGTCACAAAACCTCAATACACCGGGTATACCCGAATTCGTGGGGACTAGCCAAGCTCGATAAAGTGTGTCGCCAGTGTACATATAGCACTCATCCATGTTCGGCGGCCACGATGAAGGCCATCCTCATCTTCATCCTGCTAAGCCCATCAAATTCTGCAAAACAGACACAAGAATGAAAAACATCCAATGTAAATGTCCCCTAACCTTAATCACTATAGCGGTTTTAACGCTACAGTCATTATGGGGAACCCACCCTCACCCACATAACCTACCCCACTACCCCCACCCCATGAGGTCTAACCACCCTCACCCCCAATACCACAAGTGAGGCCTACCCACATACCTTGGGGCCAATACCCCCTCCCCCCACCCCAACACATACAGTACAATAATGTGCCAAATAACTATATCCAGATAGGGATAAATACATATTGGCCAATATTAAACACATTAATACAATAGAAAATAAAGAAAAATTCTACTACCTCATCAATAAAGAAGGCCCCGTCGCCAGCATCATCCTTGTGGTCCTGTTTGCCAAAATAAACAAAGCCAATACATTAAAATGACATCACAATCAATGAACCCCTTCATCACCTTATAGCAATACTAACCACAAGGTAATTAAGGGTAAAGCCATCCTGGCCACATACCCACCCTTCACACATTCTTTGTAAAGTGGTTCATCATGAAAAAATGACATAAAAATAAAATACATATATATACACATATATAATATATATATATATATATCTATATTATATATATTATATATATAATATATATATATATATATAAATATATATATATATAATATACACATGATGAACCAATATACAAATAAATGTCTCCGGTAAACAAAAAACATGCTCCAATAAAAAACCACGTATCCATAACATCCTCAATGAAATACAATGTTATTTCGTAAACCAAATCAAATGTAATCATTAACATTAAGCATCAAATACCCAATCTAATCATTGCATACATGCTGCATAAAATGATGATGTCACTTAAGGCAATGAAAGCACAGCCAATCAGAATGGGCTTGCTTCAATTGCCTTTAAGATGACTCATTAAAAGAAAAATTATATATTAAATTAGTAAATGATGTTTGTGTGTGTCATTGACTCATGAAAGAACATGTTAAGATATTGACTATATTTACAAAGTGATACTAAGCCTTCAACGTGAACCCTGCACTGCTTGGTAATGTGGTCCATAATGTTATACCACTGAAATAAACAGAGATGCTAAACATGTTTCAAAAACTATTTGTATTATTTCTCAATAAACAAAAACTTTTTAAAGTACGTTACAATATTTTAAGGAAAGTACAGTACATGTGTTTTATATTGTTTAATATAATTAAAGTTAATAATTAAAGATACAAGTGCAATTTTTTGACCATAATATTACATAATTTTTTCAGTCTCAGAGAAGCAAACATTGGAACAAGCAGGGATTCCATGGGTTGTAAAAACAGAGCACAGCAAGCAGGAAAAACGAACAAAGAAAAACATATGAACAATAATGGAGAAGCAGGACATACAGCAACAGATACAAAAGATAATGAACTAGCTTACGTTTTTATTTTTAATCGCTTAAGATTAGATTAATATTTAGATATATTATATAAACAATGCTTTTCAAGAGAAGCAGGGCCCAGGTTTCAACAGATGATATTGACTTCCAAGCTGGGCGAGTGTTAAAGTATTACACTTTTTAAAGATTTTAATCTTAATCTTTACTTAGACTGCTATCAGTTTACTTGATTGGGGAGTTTGCTCTCTGGCTTTCAGTTAAAAGCCATTATTCAAAAGTGTCCATCTGGGAAATGCATTATGTCTTTTTTATATCTTCTACATCACAAAAAGTCTTCTGCAGCCGTGTTGTCAATGAAAGAAAACACAAGTGGTTTTGGAATGTCATAAGTAATGGCATTTGTTTTACAAATACAATGAGATCCTGAGTGTCTGTGCAATGTGCATTTATTTTATGTAATAGTCAAAGATACTTTATAGTCCTCTTCAAATGACTAACTCAAACAGGGAGGAGTCCAAGGTCCACGTGGTATAAAAAGAGCTGCTTGATAGAAAAGCTATTTTTAGGAAAGAATTAGGATTGACATACTTGCAAAACAGGACTATTGATGCACAGAACTGCTAACATAGCTTTTGATCTAAATTATAAAAACGATTCTGTGAGCTATTATAAAAGCTGATTACTCTGTATTTTTTCAGTGTACTCAAATTAAAAAAAATATAAATCTATTTAAACTATAACACTGAAAAAATAAAGGATTTTAAAAATTACCAAGAGCAACATTATATACCCAATATGCATGATGCCTATCATGTACTAGGAAGGTTATGCCTAAGGTTATAATCACCGATTGAGAGTTTTTTCAAGCTATTATTATGTCTGGTTACTAATATATTTAAAATAGTGTAAAGCAAAATAAAATGAACCAGTTAAATATACGGTGCGGAAGAAAAATAGTATACTATAAAGTATATACAGCAGACTAAACATTCCAAAGAGTTGAAATGTGTAGTGATAATATATTTCTATAAGTTGCCACCTATAAAGCGGGTAATTATTCCGTATGGCAGTTCAAAGGTTGGAGTTATACCGTGGTTGAGAGGATAACCATTTTCCAATGTTACCTATAGTCAAGTAAAAGCAGTTTATACTTAGGTAGCAATACCTTCTATATTTTCAGATTTGTACTGTGTGCGCAAACTAAATGCACTGTATAAAAAGTATATCTTCCAGTTACTATCAAGTAAAACATTGTACATATGGTAATATCACAGGGGTTAGCTCTATTAAGAGCGTCTATAATGTTACATGTGTCTGTACAGTATATACTTCTTCAGTGAAGTAATTCACTAGACTCCATAGATGCAAGTTAAAACTAATTGCTAGATAATGGCTCGTTGGTAGCCCCCAATACAGTATTATAAGGTTGCCGACACAAACTCGCAACCTGATGTGTCCATAAACTTCCCTTAAATAACTTGTGAAACTGTTTATAAGGCACTATCCCCATACTACTCTGCATACTCATACTATGTTGTAAAGCATTGCGTCCTCTTCCTGTGGCATGAGGCATGGACAGCAGGTGGAATGATGTTGTACGGTAGTAGGGCCAAAAACTGATCATGTTAAAGGGAAATAAATTATAGTTTAGATATGAACTGAGATGGAAATATTGGGCTAAGTGGGGAGAAATCTGGTGTTGAAGGGTGGAGCCCAAGGTGGAAAGGAGGTAACAAAAGTGAAATAGTTAGTGTTCCTAGAATCTAAAGCAGGTGGAAAGTACCCTCAGACCCACCATTAAAAATTAAGAATTAATCATAGTGTAGTAGTAGTGATATCGTGTATATTGTATTAGTGTATGTATAGATTAAAATAATAATAAAATATGGGAAAACAACTTTGCAGGGTTTGGCAATTGATATGCTGTGTATGTGCTGTGTAAAAGGGTGGTTATTGTCATCTTATGATGGGAGAGGCAGCGCTCTATAAACTGGACATGGTGGCGTGGTGGGGCATGGTGGTATCTGTCATGAAGGGAGAGGGTGGTGCCAACAGCCCATATTTGGGGTACATTTTTGTGCTGTCTAAGGGGTCATGCAGTACGTAACGGCGAAAAGGACACTTTCACCGTTTTGTGCCAAAAAATGCAATACCACAATTCAGAAGCCCAAGAAACTTGACGAAAGCAATAAAACATCAGTTTTTTGGTACTTTTCTTTTTTCCACCAGAGGCCCGAGCGAAAAGGCACGTTTCGCCGCAAACTAGTCATGTTTCAAACACCAATTCTAGTAGCCCCGAGTAGCTCTGCGCGCTCACGCGCTGTCATGGTGCTTATGAAAAGATATAATTAACACCAAATATTGGGTTGAATGAACGAGGCCTTAGATATAATAAAAATATTATTATACTTAAAAAAGGTGAAAACACAGCAAGATAGTACAATTAACAGACAAGAAGGTACTTTATAGTGTTGGTGGGGATGGGGAAGTAGTATCAGCTAAGCAATTCTCCAGCAATCCGGTTGAATTCAAGGTGGAATCAGGAAAGGCACACTAAAAAACTGTACGGGTTGCACAACAGTTTATACCTTTGTAACCGAATCTTAACATTATACAGACTATTGGTGAACAATTATCTGTATCCAATCGCTAACGTGGACACAGATAACCCTGCCCCCCAGCTAATTGCCCATATGTACTGTTACTCTATGGTAGCCCAAATAAATCAGGGGCGACGACCAGTCTATCAAATCAGATCTGCAATTGTTTGTGGTGGTAGACATAACACTTACAACCATTCCATTTGATGATTTTCTCCACTCCTCAAGGTAACAATAGAGTGCAGTAGTCTGTTGATTAGTAATTGATCTGTTGATTAGTACTTAGTGTAAACAATCAGGGGCAGTAAACTTTGATCCACAGTGCTTAGGTCAATCAGCGGCTGCCTTCATGACCTATTAGCCTAGCAGATGGAGTCTGCATTTTCAGGGGATGCAGATCCAAAAATACCATACATATACACTTAATATCTACACATATTAATAAGTTCCATTACTGGTCGGCGCCAGTGGGTCGCAATTTGCCAGTTCTTAATGGCTAAGTGGAATCCACATATGGCCAATTCAACTCTATGCACGACCGCCAGAAACTGGAGATACAAAAAATGCACTTTAAAACATCTTAAAATTACAGGATCTTAATGAAAAATGGGACAGTGGGAAACATACATTTCATGAATGACAAGATGTAAACCACCGTCATGGACCACAGTACGTTAACCCCTTCCTCCCCTGATGAGGTGCAGGGGTGGCATATGGGGCAACCCCTTTAATACAGGGCCAACCCCCTCTCTTCTACACGACCGCCACTAGAATTGAGATTTTCAGGCCAAGCCGTTTCGGCCGCCAAAAGTTGGCAAGTTCTGGGATGAGGGAAGAGGCGGCGGAAGTCTATTCACATGCGAAGCGGAACGGCACTTAGAAGAAAACTGCAATTTTTCGCATGGGATTGATGCCGGGGGTCTTCGGAAGATGCGATACAAATTAATACAAGCACCGGAGCCACCCAGGCATGCATCGAGGCAGGAAACATGCAATTTACAGCCCATTTCATTATCTTTCGGCTAACCGCTATGGCAATGAAGGGTTTAACCAGCTTCCGTGCCAGTGTTATTGTGGGTAGCGGGGGTAGGGTTGAAGGGGGTAGTTGGCCCTTTGGTTGTTGGTTTAGGCTGCAGGGGGGTTGCGGGGTGCACTTAACCCCTCATGACCTTAGCGGTATAATACCGATGGTGATGAAGGGGTTAAAGCCCTTCCCGCTAAAACCCCGCAAGGCCCAGAAACCCCACCATTAGGGATCTATCAATTCGCCACACCACCGCTACCCACAATAAAGAAAAAATACACAACCACAGCCCCAAATACTAATAATTACTATATATATATATGATATATATATATATTAGCAAAGGAATGAACTAGGCGCACATGTTGCAGGGAAGAGAAAAAAAAAGAAAAGAAGAGAAAATAAAAATCATAGGGCAGTTATATCCAATACAAAAAGATTAGAAATCGGTTAAGTATGCACTTACCATAGTAAGATCAATAAAGGCTTCTAATCCACTAGGGGACTCTCGAACTCAGCTCACTGTAGTCGTCTGGTTTCTTGGCTCCTGGGATCTTGGAAGGGCTTATCGAAGGGCTCTTTGCAGCAGTCAACGTTGAGTATGTTTAGCAGACAATATACCTTTGATCTGCCAACAGGAGAGATGACTGTAGGCATTTTACATGACCGCTACATAGTGCTACTGTTAGCCTAGGCACTGAGCATAGATCAATGCAGTAAACGTAGCTTGATATTTTGTTGTCCGAGTGACGTTATTTGCACGAGTATATTTAAATGATTTGTGCGGGCGCCACCGTTTCCTTTGGTATTCACAGTGATAAATCAATACAATATAAATAACCATAAAATGTTACCCAACCGAATACTTCTCAACCTCTCCTGGAAATGTACTAAGATTTCCCACGAATGCAGTCTTGGTTTGGAGTGGAAAGGGAGCGATCCAATCAGGGACACATCATGTGAATAAAAAACATAAAAAAACAATAATTGTGCAGTATGTTAATTTAATGTTGATAGGATGCAGTTCTTGGCTCTTGGGGCAATTCTACTTACAGCAAAAATAGATATTTAAAGCCTTTATCTGACTCAGTCAGAAGATGTGTAGATTGTTAGTATTGAGGTTTCAGTTATTCCCCAGACATTTCTCCCGCAGTTTGGGCTGTTCCAGGGATGAAGACACTCAAAACCCCATGTGGCAGTATGAAAATGAAAAGACAAAAAAAGCCCAATAGTGCAGGTTGCAGAAACAGTGTCTTTTATGTAAGTAAGGGATAAGAGATGTACTCACACTTTGTACATACAATTAGTACATATAAAGGTATCTTTTGTGGTAAGATGCTGGTGTTCGTAGCAGTGTTTTCTCCCGATCCTCCTGTATACCCAGCCGCGCCTGCGGCGGTGGCGTCTGACGTCACTTCCCTCTCGCGGTCAATCGCATCTATGGGAAATGGATTGTGACGTGCTGGAGGGAGGTCTGCAAGGGAGTTCCAGCGTTCGGCGTCTTCTCATGAAGGCAGCTGCAGCAAGATGAATTAGCTCTACGCGTTTCGCTGTTACTCACAGCTTCGTCAGGAGCAATATGTGATGTCATATCAGTGTCGTATATTTATACCAATAAATACTTAATTATATAATTGATTAATTACTTACAGGGTTGCATTCTAATTTAAGCACCAATTCAACATTTATAATTTTAACCCACAGGTTCGCCTTTACATAGGCACAAATAACTCTGTGGTCCAAAAAAAACTTTATTTAAAAATATAATTTAATATGATATTTAATACTTTATAATATACACATAAACAACAAAAAAATATTTAAAAACCAAATGACTAAAATACATACTATGTCATAAATAATGATTAGTCTTCATATAGGTGGTACTCTCAATATTGCACTTGGGGGGGGAGGGGGGAAGAGGAAGAGAGGAACAAATGGAGGGAGAAGCGGAGAGAAAAAAAGGGTATAAGTTATGGAACATAATTAATATACCATATATTGAAAAGGAAGCTATATTAATGGCAGGGTTAAAAGGAGCAAATTAGCAAGCCTATATTTTAAATATCTACTGCAAAATTACTATAGTGCTATGAATTTAAAAAGAGATATATCAAACTTCTTTACAATTATCATTTAAGTTTAAAATAATGAAATAATAAAATATTTTTTCAAAAATTTAATTTTTGAACTATTAAAAAGACCCTATATCACACATATTAAAATCATTAAAAATATATGATTACCTAATAAAAATACACAATTCAAAGGGCATATTACAAAGGACGTACAGAGAATACAAAACATGTATATAGGTGGGCGTGCAAGAGTTATACAAATATAAAATTAGTTATGTAAAAAAGGTAAGATCTCAAAGTCTGAATTCAGGCCGTATGGAATTTATGAATCCAGTACATTTCTCTTTTACTTAGGTCTACCTCTCTGCTACGTCCCCTCCAATGTTGTTTTACATTTTCAATGGCGGTAAATCTGAGACTCTCAGGATTAGATTGATGGTATTTAGCATAGTGTTTAGAAACACTATGAGTTAAAATGCCCCTTCTTATGTTGCTTAAATGTTCTATGATGCGGAGTTTGGGCAGTTCCAGGGATGAAGACACTCAAAACCCCATGTGGCAGTATGAAAATAAAAAGACAAAAAAAGCCCAATAGTGCAGGTTGCAGAAACAGTGTCTTTTATGTAAGTAAGGAATAAGAGATGTACTCACACTTTGTACATACAATTAGTACATATAAAGGTATCTTTTGTGGTAAGATGCTGGTGTTCGTAGCAGTGTTTTCTCCCGATCCTCCTGTATACCCAGCCGCGCCTGCGGTGGTGGCGTCTGACGTCACTTCCCTCTCGCGGTCAATCGCATCTATGGGAAATGGATTCTGACGTGCTGGAGGGAGGTCTGCAAGGGAGTTCCAGCGTTCGGCGTCTTCTCATGAAGGCAGCTGCAGCAAGATGAATTAGCTCTACGCGTTTCGCTGTTACTCACAGCTTCGTCAGGAGCAATATGTGATGTCATATCAGTGTCGTATATTTATACCAATAAATACTTAATTATATAATTGATTAATTACTTACAGGGTTGCATTCTAATTTAAGCACCAATTCAACACTTATAATTTTAACCCACAGGTTCGCCTTTACATAGGAACAAATAACTCTGTGGTCCAAAAAAAAACTTTATTTAAAAATATAATTTAATATGATATTTAATACTTTATAATATACACATAAACAACAAAAAAATATTTAAAAACCAAATGACTAAAATACATACTATGTCATAAATAATGATTAGTCTTCATATAGGTGGTACTCTCAATATTGCACTTGGGGGGGGAGGGGGGAAGAGGAAGAGAGGAACAAATGGAGGGAGAAGCGGAGAGAAAAAAAGGGTATAAGTTATGGAACATAATTAATATACCATATATTGAAAAGGAAGCTATATTAATGGCAGGGTTAAAAGGAGCAAATTAGCAAGCCTATATTTTAAATATCTACTGCAAAATTACTATAGTGCTATGAATTTAAAAAGAGATATATCAAACTTCTTTACAATTATCATTTAAGTTTAAAATAATGAAATAATAAAATATTTTTTCAAAAATTTAATTTTTGAACTATTAAAAAGACCCTATATCACACATATTAAAATCATTAAAAATATATGATTACCTAATAAAAATACACAATTCAAAGGGCATATTACAAAGGACGTACAGAGAATACAAAACATGTATATAGGTGGGCGTGCAAGAGTTATACAAATATAAAATTAGTTATGTAAAAAAGGTAAGATCTCAAAGTCTGAATTCAGGCCGTATGGAATTTATGAATCCAGTACATTTCTCTTTTACTTAGGTCTACCTCTCTGCTACGTCCCCTCCAATGTTGTTTTACATTTTCAATGGCGGTAAATCTGAGACTCTCAGGATTAGATTGATGGTATTTAGCATAGTGTTTAGAAACACTATGAGTTAAAATGCCCCTTCTTATGTTGCTTAAATGTTCTATGATGCGGGTACGTATAGGTCTAGATGTTTTCCCTACGTATTGTAACCCGCATGGGCACTGAAGGACATAGATGACAAAATCAGTAGTACAATTTATGTATTGTTTAATATTAAATGTTTCTTTGCTCCTGAAATTCATGAAACTGGTTTTCTCTTTCATTTTATGTTTGCAGGCTTTGCATGATCCACATCCATAAAAGCCTGTCAGAGTTTTTAACCAGCTCTGATTGTCCTCTTTTATGTTTTTTAAAGCGCTTGGTGCTATTAGACTTTTAATATTTTGTGCCCTCTTAAAAATTATTTTAGGCTTTTCTGGTAAAATTTCATTTAAAATAGTGTCTGATTTTAAAATATGCCAATGTTTGCGTATGATTTTTCCTATATTTTTTGACTCTTTATTGAAGGTAGTGAGAAAAGCTGTATCGTATATATTATTTTCTGAACTGGAAGGTTTTTTCTGTGGCTCTAAAAGATCTTTTCTTTGTAGGTTCTTTGCCTTTGTTAGTGCCATATCCAAAGTTTCTTTACTATAATTTTTTTCTATAAAACAATTTTCTAAAATCTTACATTGGTCTTCAAAAATGTTATCCTCCGTGCAATTTCTACGTAGTCTCCTATACTGACTATAGGGAACTCCATCCATCCATTGATGGTGGTGGCAACTTGTTCTTAAAATAAAATTATTGCAATCCACGTTTTTAAAATGTGTTTTTGTTTTTATTACACCTCCTTCTATGTATATATTTAAATCCAGATACTCAATAAAATCTTCACTAATTGTATGTGTGAATTTTAGGTTAAAATCATTTTGATTCAAATTTAAAATAAATTGCTCTAAACTTTGTTTATCTCCCTGCCAAATTAAAATAATATCATCAATGTAGCGCCGCCATAGGACAAGGTTCCCCCCCAGCTCGTCCTTGGACCAGATGGTTTGATCCTCCCAAAATCCCATAAAGAGATTTGCGTAGCTGGGGGCAAACCTCGTCCCCATGGCGGTGCCACTTTTCTGAACATAAAAAATATTATTGAATAGAAAGAAATTCTTATCTAAAATGAATCTAATACCATCAAGAAGAAATTGGATTTGCAGATCGTGTAGTTCTGGATCTTTCCTAAGGAAATATTCAACGGCTTGGAGTCCTAAATTGTGAGCTATAGATGTATATAGTGAACTTACGTCTATAGTTGCCATTAAGTAGTCCTCTCTCCATACGAATGTATCCAATATTTTAATGACATCAGAGGTATCTTTTACGTATGAATTCATCTCTTTTACATACCCCTGAAGGAAGTTATCAATGTATGCTGATAAATTCGACGTGAGCGAGTTTATTCCCGAAATTATCGGCCTACCGGGTGGGTTTTGAAGACACTTGTGAATTTTAGGTAGAATATAAAAGATTGGAATTTGAGGGTTTTTGTTAAGTAAAAATTTATATTCTGATTCCATTAAAATGCCTAAATCCCTCCCTCTTTCTAATAGCACATTAAGGTCTTTATTAAATTCTTCTGTCGGATTTTTTTTCACAGTTTTATAAGTTTCAGTATCACCCAGAAGGCGGTTAATCTCACTCAGATAGTCCTCTCTGTTCATTATTACAGTTCCACCACCTTTGTCGGCCTGTTTGATAATTATATTCTCATTTTCAATAATTTCTTCTAAAGCTTTCCTTTCCTCTAAGGTTAAATTATTTTTTGTTGTAGTTTTTGAGTTTTTAGAGAGTGCTTCAAAATCTTTTACAATAAGATCATAGAAAACCTCCAAATGTTTTCCTTTATAATATGTAGGATTAAATGTAGACTTATTTTTTAATGTAGTGTGTTTAAATTTACTCTTTTCAAGTTCTATTTTTGAGTTACTAGTATGTAATCTAGATTCTACATTTTTGCTCTGAAAAAATCTTTTGATCGTAAGTTTGCGGAGATAGCGATTCGCATCTAAAAATAGCCCAAAATTGTTAGGTCCTATCGTAGGTGCGAAAGAGAGTCCCTTAGTAATTAGTTTTTGTTGAGGTATAGTTAATTCAACTTTACTTAAATTGAAAATATTTTTTGTATCTATACAACTTCCTTTATTTACTCTTTCCCTTTTTCTTCTTCTACCTCTTTTCCCTCTCTGGTGTTTTCTCTTTTGTGGTATAACTTTGGATCCCTTCTTTCTTTCGGAGGTGTATATGAGTTCGGTATTTCCCAAACACTTAGGGTTTTGTCCATATCTAAAAAAGAGTCATGTCCAGTGGCCCCAATTGGTGACCTAGACCTGCTCGTTTTATGCTGTCTGTCCAAATGATGCCTATCTCTTTCCCTTTTTCTTTCATCTCTTTCTCTTTTCATCTCTTTCTCTCTTCTTGCCTCTTTTTCTTTTTGATATTCCTTATCTTTCTGTTCTTTCTCCCTCTTTTCCAATTCTCTCTGTTCTCTATGATAGACGAAATCCCTATCTCTCTGTTGTTCTCTATGTCTGTAGATTTCCCTTTCTTTAAGATTTTTCTCTTTTTCTTCTTTCATTCTCATTTCCTTTTCTCTCTGTCTCTCCCTCTCTCTTTGTCTCTCTCTCTCTCTCTCTCCCTTCTTCTATCTTCCTCCATCCTAGATTCTCTCTCCTTTCCTCTCTCCCTCTCTCTTTGATATTCAAAATCTCCACGTTTATCTCTTACCTCAAATATTGTTTTTTCTACCCTTGTATTACTTGGCACTTGGGATGTATTTGGAACATAATTTGTGTCCCTATTTATCTGCTCTCTTGGTTCCCTATATGTTTGATGGGATTTATCTTGAGCTGGAATATAGTCTCTATCTCTGCGGTAGGAATTATTTGTATAATAGGGTTTCTCCGTTCTAGGATTGGTATTTCCATATCTATTTTCATTTTTTCTTTCTGTATGGTAAATGTTTTTCTTTTTTTTCCAATCTCTCTGTTCACCCCTTTTATAATCTTCCTCATCTCGTAAGAATTTGTTTGTTTTATTAATATACAAATCATTTTCTAATTTGTCTATTTTTTTCTTTAATTCTCTATCTTTAATTCTAAATTCTGGCGTGTCTTCCAAATGGGCTAATTTCTCCTCTATTATTGTCACCTCTTCATCTATCTTTTTTATATTTTTCTTGTGCTGGTTGACTAGTGCTAGCATCAAATCTACTGAGCACTTATCAATGATGTTATACCATATTTTAACAAATTCTTCATCTTCCTGATTAGAGGATGGATCTTTTGAAAGTCTCAGTCCCCTTGGTATCCTATTACATTTAATATATTTATTTAAAAAACTAAGATCTAGCCATTTTTTTGTGTCCTTAATTAATAATCTATCTAATTTGTGAAACTCCTCCTCTAATAAATCATATGATACCGGTGTATGTGAAGTATCTACATCATGATAATTAAATTGTGATTGTCTAGAGTGTCTTTTAGCAAAAATATTAGGTGAAGTGATATCCATAATTGTGCTTCTAATCTAATAAAAAGTGCTTTAATAAAGTTTGGAAAGTAAAGGCAGCCTACAAATCAAAAGCAAATAGATACAATATATTTAAATGATTTGTGCGGGCGCCACCGTTTCCTTTGGTATTCACAGTGATAAATCAATACAATATAAATAACCATAAAATGTTACCCAACCGAATACTTCTCAACCTCTCCTGGAAATGTACTAAGATTCCCACGAATGCAGTCTTGGTTTGGAGGAAAGGAGCGATCCAATCAGGAACACATCATTTGAATAAAACCATAAAAAAAACAATAATTGTGCAGTATATTAATTTATGTTGATAGGATGCAGTTCTTGGCTCTTGGGCAATTCTACTTACAGCAAAAATAGATATTTAAAGCTTATCTGACTCGTCAGAAGATGTGTAGATTGTTAGTATTGAGGTTTCAGTTATTCCCCAGACATTTCTCCCGCAGTTTGGGCAGTTCCAGGGATGAAGACACTCAAAACCCCATGTGGCAATATGAAAATAAAAAGACAAAAAAAGCCCAATAGTGCACATTTTTAATAGCCATTGGCACATTTTGTTGGATGACGAAGATCTGAAGAAAGTATTACTGCATACTCCTAAACTTACAAGCAGAAGAAGTCGTAATTTAAAAGATATCCTGGTGAAAAGTTACTACCAAGAAAAATCACAGAGAACTTGGCTTGACCACAAACCTACTGGTTCATATGCCTGCGGTCGATGCAAGGCCTGTAGGTAGTACCTAAAAAAACAGAATTTATGGACTCCACACAACAATAGACATTCAAAATCAAGGAGTTCATAAATTGTGTTACTGAGGGGGTCATATACCTGATTGTTTGCCCATGTGAGAAACTATATGTTGGCAAAACCTTTAGACAGTTCAAAAAGAGGATCCTTGAGCATTTGGGATCAATAAGAAATGCTACCGATACTCCAGTAGCACGGCATATGGTGAATGAACACACTGGAGAAAGTGAACAATTAGGGCATCATGCAGTAAGCAGCAAAAAAATGCATTAGCCAGTTTAGCAATTAGCCATGTTTTTGGCGTGTTAAACTCGCTGTATGCTGTAAGGGGCGAATCCCTGGCGAATGAATTAGCCACCACCATTTGATAAAATGGCTAATAACCGGTGGCGAGACGGCTGCCTGGCGAGAAGCTGCCGAGAAGCCGTCCCCTGCCGAGATGTGTTTGCAGCAGAGAGAGATCCGCTGCTCTCTCAGCGCAAACATCGGCACATTAAAAATTATTGTTAAAACCATTTTTATTCATAGTGTACATGTGCAGGGGGTCTCCGGAGCTGAACCGCATTGGTTTCAGGTCCGGGGACCCCCTGTTCCCGAGATAAAGGCCCCTTTATGAGGTGCCGGTATCCCTCTGCATTTAAAGGTCCCGATCAAGTGACCGCGGAATGTAAACAAAGCAGGGGGATACCGTCACCCCATAAAGGGGCCTGTATCTCGGGAAGCAGGGGATCCCCGGACCTAAAACAAAAGCGGTTCAGCTCCGGAGACCCTCTGCACATCTACACCATGAATAAAACACACATATCAATAAAGACTCGTTCCTTACCTTTGCGGCTATCTGCTATGGTAGCGAAGAAGCATGAATATTTTTTTAATAATACTGAACAGTGAGCAAGGGGTCCCCTGAGCTGAACCGCGTAGCTTTGTGGACCAGGGACACCCTGGTTCCCGAGTTACAGGCCCCAGTATGTGTGATCGGGTGGGCAGTGTCGCCGCCATGTTTATAGCGTCCCATACGTTACGTGCCCGCAATAAACATGGCGTCGACACTGTAACCAATGCCCCAAACCGGGACCTATAACTTGGGAAGCAGGACACAATATTATTAAAATACAAAAATGCTGCTTCATTACCATAGCGGATAGCCGCTAAGGCAATGAAGGGGTTAACGCATAATAGTATGTTTATTGGGGACAATTGCCCCCAATAAACATAGCAATACACAACATACAATACAGTAATGGGCAACATTACTATTATCACAAATGGATAATAGTGCAGTTGTCCATTTAAAATACATACAGAAAAATAAATACATTAAATACTGCACCGACACACTTTATTCGAGCAAATACCCAGTATGTACATGGCAGATACCTGGAATGCGCCGCTCCTCACCTCTGACAAGCCCCGTTGCGTTTGCCTTCCCAGCCTGGGTTCATGCCTGGCTGACGGGCGGCTGATCTGTTAAATGATAATGATTAGGATTTAATAGGCTGCAATGCTTCGCGTGTCTACCAGATGGCATAAATTCATGAATTGTAATGCAGTATATATATATATACTGTGCAGTATTGCAGCCAGCGGGAATAAAATGCTTCAATCCCTGCCTGGAAAATAACCCAATGCACTCGGGCAGAAAACAGTCACAAACCTCAATACACCCGGGTATACCCGAATTCGTGGGACTAGCCAAGCTCGAATAAAGTGTGTCGCCAGTGTACATATAGCACTCATCCATGTTCGGCTGCCACGATGAAGGCCATCCTCATCTTCATCCTGCTAATGCCCCATCAACTTCTGCAAAACAGACACAAGAATGAAAACATCCAATGTAATGTCCCCTAACCCCTTAATCACTATAGCGGTTATTAACCGCTACAGTCATTAATGGGTTAACCCACCCTCACCCACATAACCTACCCCACTACCCCCCACCCCATGAGGTCTAACCACCCTCACCCACTACCCACAAGTGAGGCCTACCCACATACCCTTGGGGCCAATACCCCCTCCCCCCACCCCAACACATACAGTACAATAATGTGCCAAATAACTATTATCCAGATAGGGATAATACATTATTTGGCCATTATTAAACACATTAAATACCATAGTAAAATAAAGAAAATTCTACTAACCTCATCAATAAGAAGGCCCCGTCGCCAGCATCATCCTTGTGGTCCGTTGCCAAAATAATACAAAGCCAATACATTAAAATGACATTCACATATCAATGAACCCCTTCATCACCTTATAGAATACTAACCACAAAGGTAATTAAGGGGTTAAGCCATCCTGGCCACATACCCACCCTTCACACATTCCTTTGTACAGTGGCTTCATCATGAAAAAATACAATAAAAATAAAATACATATATATACACATATATATATATATATATATATTATATATATATATATTATATATATAATATATATATATATTATAATATATATATATATAAATATACACATGATGAACCAATATACAAATAAATGTCTCCGGTTAACAAAAACATGCTCCAATAAAAATACCACTTATCCATAACATCCTCAATGAAATACAATGTTATTTCGTAAACAAATCAAATGTAATCATTCAATCTAAAGCATCAAATACCAATCTAATCATTGCATACATGCTGCATAAAATGATGATGTCACTTAAAGGCAATGAAAGCACAGCCAATCAGAATGGCTTTGCTTCAATTGCCTTTAAGATGACGTCATTAAAAGAAATTATATTATTAACTTAGTAAATGTACTGTTTGTGCTGTGTCATGACTCATGAAAGAACAATGTTAAGATACTTGACTATATTTACAAAGTGATACTAAGCCCTTTCAAGTGACCCTGCACTGCTTGGTAAATGTGGCTCATAATGTTATATACCACTGAAATAACAGAGAATGCTAAACATGTTTCAAAAACTATTTGTATTATTTCTCCAATAACAAAAACTTTTTAAAGTACTGTACAATATTTTAAGGAAGTACAGTACATGATGTTATATCTGTTTAATATAATTAAAGTTAATAATTAAATTACAAGTGCATTTTTTGACCATTTACTATTACATAATTTTTCAGGTCTCAGAGAAGCAAACATTGGAACAAGCAGGATTCCATGGGTTGTAAAAACAGAGCACAGCAAGCAGGAAAAACGAACAAAGAAAAACATATGAACAATAATGAGAAGCAGGAACATACAGCCAACAGATACAAAAGATAATGAACTAGCTTACGTTTTCATTTTTAATCGCTTAAGATTAGATTAATTATTTAGATATATTATATAAACAATGCTTTCAAGAAGCAGGGCCAGGTTTCAAATGATATTGACTTCCAAAGTGGGAGAGTGGTAAAGTATTACACTTTTAAATATTCTTATCTTAATCTTTACATTAGATGCTATCAGTTTATTGATTTGGAGAGTTTGCTCTCTGGCTTTCAGTAAAAGCCATTATTTCAAACAAGCTGTCATTCTGGGAAATGCATTATTGTTCTTTTTTTATATCTTCTAACATCATCAAAAGTCTTCTGCAGCCTGTGTTGTCAATTGAAAGAAAACCACAATGCTGGTTTTGGAATTTCATAAGTAATGGCATTTGTTTTACAAATCCAATGAGTATCCTGATGTCTGTGCAATGTGCATTTATTCTATATTTACATAGTCAAAGATACTTTATATGTCTCTTCAAATGACTAACTCAACAGGAGAGAGAGTCAAGGTCACCTTGAGTATAAAAAGAGATGCTTGATAGAAAAAGCTTCATTTTTATGGAAGAATTAGGATTTGACATTACTGCAAAAAGACTATTGATTGCACAGAACTGCTACATCAGCTTCTGACTTAAATTATAAAAACGATCTTGTGAGCTATAAAAGCTGATTCTCTGTATTTTTTCAGTGTACTAAAAATTAAAAAAAATATAAATCTATTTAACTATAACACTGATAAAAATAAAGGATTTTAAAACATTACAAATGCAACATTTATATACCAATATGCATGATGCTATTCATGTAATAGGACTAGGTTATGCCTAAGGTTATCAATCACCGATTGAGAGTTTTTCAAGCTATTATTTATTACTGGTTACTAATATATTTAAAATAAGTGTAAAGCAAAATAAATGACCATTATAATATGAGGTGGGAAGAAATAGTATATATAAAGTATATACAGCAGACTAACATTCAAGAGTATTGAAATGTTGTAGTGATAATATATTTCTATAGTTGCCACCTATTAAACGGGTAATTATTCAGTATGGCAGTTAAGAGTTGGAGTTAATACCTTGGTGAGAGTAACCATTTCAATGTTACCTTAGTCAAGTCATAAGCAGTTTAATATCTTAGGTAGTCAAATACTTCTATATTTTCAGATTTGTACTGTGTGCGCAAACTAAATGCACTGTATAAAAAGTATATCTTCACGTTACTATCAAGTAAAACCATTGTACAATATGTAATACTACAGTACTCTATTAAGAGACGTCATATAATGTTACATGTTCTGTACAGTATATACTCATCTTCAGTGAAGTAATCCACATAGACTCCATTAGATGCAAGTAAAATATTTCTTAGATAATGCTCTTTGTAGCCCCCAATACAGTATTATAAGGTTGACCACACAAACTCCCAACCCTGATGTGTCCTAAACTTCCCTTAAATAACTTTTGAACTGTTTATACGGCATAATACTTACCTCTCTCATATCCATAATGTTGTAAAGCATTGCTCCTCTTCCTTGTGGCATGAGGCATGACAGCAGGTGGGAATGATGTTTACTGTAGTTAGGCCAAAAATGATCATGTTAAAGGGGAAATAAATTATAGTTTAGATATGACTGAGATGGAAAGTATTGGGCTAAGTGGGGAGACATCTGTGGGTGAAGGGTGGAGCCCAAGGTGGAAGGAGGTAACAAAGTGAAATATGTTAGTCTTCCTAGATCTAAGCAGGTGGAAATACCCTCAGACCCACCATTAAAATTAAGAATTAAATAATAGTGTATATAGTGTATATCAGTGTATATATTGTATTAGTGTATATAGTATTAAAATAATAATAAAATAATGGGAAAACAAATGCAGGGTTTGGCAATGATCTGCTGTGTACTGTGCTGTGTAACAAGGTGTGGTATTGTCATCTTATGATGGGAGAGGCAGCGCTATAAACTGACAGTGAGTGGTGGGGCATGGTGGTATCTGCTCATGAAGGGAGAGGTGGTGCCACAGCCCATATTTGGTGTACATTTTATGTGCTGTCTAAGGGGGTCATGCAGTAAGCGGCGAAAAGACACTTTTCACCCGTTTTGTGCCAAAAATGCATACCACAATTCAGTAAGCCCCAAGAACTTGACGAAAAGCAATAAAAACATCAAGTTTTTTGGTACTTTTCTTTTTTCCACCAGAGGCGCGGCGAAAAGGCACTTTTCGCCGCAACTAGTCATGTTTTCAAACCCACTCAATTCTAGTAGCCCCGAGTAGCTCTGCGCCGCTACGCGCTGTCATGGTAGCTTATGACAAGATATAATGAACACCAAATATCTGGGTTGAACTGAACGAGGCTTAGATATAATAAAATATATTTATTCCTTAAAAAAGGTGAACACAGCAATATAGTACAATTAACAGACAAGAAGGTTACTTACTTAGGGTTGGGGGATGGAGAAGTATCAGCTAGCAATTCTCCAGCAATCCGGTGACATTCAAGGTGGAATCAGAAGCACAACTAAAAACTGTAGGGTTGACACAGTTTATATACCTTTGTAACCGAATTCTTAACATTGAATACAGACTATTGGTGAACAATTATCTGTATCCAATCCCTAACGTGGAGACACAGATTAACCCATGCCCCCCAGCTAATTAGCCCATATGTACTGTTACTCTATGGGTAGCCCCATAATTAAATCAGGGGCGACGACCAGTCTATCAAATGAAGTATCTGCATTGTTTGTAGGTGTAGACATAACACTTACAAACCATTCCAGTTTGATGATTCTCCACCCTCAGGTAACAATTAGAGTGGCAGAGTCTGTTGATTAGTACTTGATCTGTTGATTAGTACTTAGTGTAAACAATCAGGCAGTTAACTTTTGATCACAGTGCTTAGGCTCAATCAGCTGGCTGCCCTTCATGACCTATTAGCATAGCAGATGGAGTCTGCATTTTCAGGGCAGATCCAAAATACCATACATATACACTTTAATATCTACACATATTAATAAGTTCCATTCTGGTCGGCTCAGTGGGTCGAAATTTGCCAGTTCTTAATGCCTATAGTGACTCCACATATTGGCCAAATATCAACTCTCTGCGACCTCCAGAACTGGAGATACAAAAATGCACTTTAAAACATCTTTAAAATACAGGATTCTAATGAAACATGGGAACAGTGGAACATACATTTTCATGACATGACAAGATGTAAACCACCTTCCTGGACCACAGTCCAGTTAACCCCTTGCCTCCCTGATGAGGTCAGGGAGTGGCCATATGGGGTGCAACCCCTTTAATACAGGGCCAACCCCCTCTCTCTCTACACGCACCGCCCTAGAATTGAGATTTTCACGCCAATCCGTTTCGCGCCAAAAAGTTGGCAAGTTGCTGGGGAGAGGCGGCGGATGCGCAGCGGAACGGCACTTAGAAAACTGCACTTTTTCCTGCCTGGGATTGATGCCGGGGGTCTTCGGAGCTGATACAAATTAATACAAGCACCGGAGCCCCCAGGCATGCATCCGAGGCAGGAAACATGCATTTACAGCCCACTTCATTATCTTTGCGGCTAACCGCTATGGCAATGAAGGGGTTAACCAGCCGTGCCAGGTTTATTGTGGGTAGCGGGGTGGGTGAAGGGGGTATTTGGCCCTTGGTTGTTGTTTAGGGCTTGCAGGGGGGTTGCGGGTGCACTTAACCCCTTCATGACCTTAGCGGTTAATACCGCTATGGTGATGAAGGGGTTAAGCCCTCCCGCTAAACACCCGCAAGCCCTAAACACCCACCATTAGGGCTAATATCCACTTCGCCCACCACCGCTACCCACAATAAAGAAAATACACACACAACAGCCCCACAA
>WSYH01010461.1:0-23170 GCA_036426205.1 Ascaphus truei | reverse complement strand
GTTCATGAAAGCTTGTCACATGGTACGGTAGCCAAACAGAGCGTGGGAACTCCATCCCTACTCTGATTGGCTCTAGTAACATGTGACAAGCTTTCAATGACGTCACATCCGTTCTCCCCCAAGCCTCTGTACACTGGTATACTAGAGCCAATCAGAGTAGGGTGGAGTTCCACGCTCTGATTGGCTACCGTACCAGTGAGGCCGGCCATGTTCTTTTTTAATGACGTCATCTTAAAGGCAATTGAAGCAAAGCCATTCTGATTGGCTGTCTTTCTTGCCTAAGTAACGTCATCATTTTATTTTTATCGGCCAAAACACATGGTTTTCACGGCCCAACAGGGCCGTGGGAACCATATGAAAGAAAATGTGATGTCATAGGCCCTTAAAAGCCTATGTCGTCTCATTTTGAAGCCAGACGCCGAGGAGGAAGGATCTCTACAGAAGAAGAAGGCCAGGGCGTGGCCGAAGATGGGAAGAAGACCCCCCACCATGAAGAAGATAGAAGAAAGAAGAATACAGATGAAGATGGATTAAAATTAGAAGACCGTGGATTGATTTGGATTTTTAGTGTAATGTTTTTTTTTTATGGTTTATTATTTTATGGGTTCCTGTGCCTGGTGGATTGGTTCGTGAGTAAGGTGCGCAACGGGAGTCGGTGGGGCCAAGTAATGGTAAGTGAACTAAAAAACCTTTTAACATTGTGTTTTATTTTTTTTTGTGGTATATCATTTCTGTCACTGTATGTATGATGTATGTAGGTCTAGAGAGATATATATACAGAGGTAAGAAATGATGTTGTTTTTAAAAGCTTGATTTGATGTATTTTAAATTAATTGTCTATGCTGATGCTTTATGTGTGTTTAAAGTATTTTAAAATTAGATAGATGCAATTGTTGATATTGTATTGTGTGTTGTGTTCAGGGTTAGCCTTGGTTTTTAAGTTTGTATTCTGTTTGGTACTTATATTTTTTCACATGCTAAATTGTTCTGCTTCAGGCGTGAATTAGTTAATTGTTTCATTGTTCGGGATGGACTGTCAATTGTTTAGGGATGTAAATAATGATTGCTAATTGTTTTGTTTACTTGATTGGTTAAAATAGTTTACTTGTTTGGAGGTATTTGTATTTTGCTTGCATTGGCATTGATGTGATTTAGATTGTAAGATCGTTAAGATTATTAAGGATTCATTGTAATGTAGTGTGTCTGTATGGAGAAGTGTTATTGTAGTACAGCATGGTTTGAAACCCTTCTAATTTATTTGTATATTGGTTCATCATGTGTGTGTATATACTGTGTATATATATAATAGTTGCATGATGAAGCCACTGATAACATTAATCATGGTGTAGGGTGGGTATCGGGCCAGTGTGGCTTAACCCCTTAATTACCTTTGCGGTTATTATCCGATAATGTGTTTAAGGGGTTAATTGATATCTGAATCCCACATTTCAATCCACAGTATGCAAGAAGTAGGCAAGTATGCATTAGCAAAATATTTGCTGAACAAAATAGCTGCAGATTATGACTTCATTGATTTATTATATAATAATAATATAATAATAATAATAATAATATAATAATAATAAATAGTAATAATAATCTGCACATAAAATGATTTGGACGTCACAGGAAAACAGAAGTCTTCAACGAGGCCAAATCAGGTAGTGAAGAATACAGAGGAAGAAAGAAGACTGCTTTTAGAGAAGAAAATAAAGAAGAAAACCTCAGCAAAGAGAGTCTCAAGCAACAGGGATTAAATAGTATTCCAAATAACCTCCTACAAATAATTTTAGAGAGATCAGACTTGCCTTATAAAAATGAGCATAACTAGGTACCCTGGGAGATATGTTAATATATGCAAGAGTATATTAAATTAGTCACATCTCACACTTCTTAAAAGAATGTCCATGAGAACTATGTGAGTTGAACCATCCTTAGTACTGGAATGTATACTAGTGTCTCAGACCCAATAAGTCTAGAAACAACTGTCACTGCTTTACTGAGCAGCAGCTCTAAGGGCCTATTCTAGTGACCTTCCAAGTTATCATTGCCAAAATGTCAAACTTTTGCATGTTTACAGAAGCCATGATATGAAATGTGTGTAAAAAATGGTACCCTCTGTTGCAAATTGATGTTTCGATATTGCATCTAAAAAAAAGCTGTGTGTGCTGTGCACGCACTTAGTAATTGAAACTTCTTTGACTTTTGTCACAGAAATTGATTATAACCGCGTGGCTCGGCACCAATGTCAGTAGTGTATGTGTCAGTCAGTGAGTATGTATTTGTGTCAGTCAAAGAGTATGTGTGTTTGTTTGGTGTGGTGTCAGTCAGTGTGATTATCTGTGCGGTCAGTGTATGTATCTGTAACGGTCAGTGTGTGTATGTGTGTCGGTCAGTGTGTGTATGTGTGTCAGTGTGTGCATGTGGTCAGAAGTGGTGTGTGTGTCAATTGTGTGTGTGTGTCAAGTATGTGTGTGTGTGTGCGTGTTGTGTGTGTGTGTGTGTGTGTGCGTTGTGATGTGTCGTCAGTCAGTGTGTGTGTGTGTGTCAGTCAATGTGTGTGTGTGTGTTGTGTGTCTGTCGTGTATGTCTCTCTCCCTCTCTCTGTTGTGTGTGAATTCTCTCTGTGCATCGGTGTGTATGTGTGTCAGTAAGTGTGTGTATGTGTGTCAGTCAGAGTTGTGTATGTGTGTCAGTAAGTGTGTGTAAGTTGGTCAGTCAGTGTGTGTAAGTGTGTCAGTCCGTGTGTGTAGGAGTGTCAGTCAGTGCTCTGTGTGTGTGTCAGTCAGTGAGTATGTGTGTAGTCAAGTGTGCGTGCGTTTGTGTGACAGTCAGGTTTAGCAGAGAGAGTGCGTCAAAAGTGTGCAGTGCATCACGTGTTGTGTATGGTTTATGTGCGCCAGTACCAGCATCATGAATGTTGATCGGGGGGGGGAGCTAACAGGGGGGGAAGGAGGAATAGGCACATCATTCGGGCGCCGGTGTTAGGTAAATCACTGGGGTGATGTGTATTGCGCAGAGGGTGATTCAGAGTGTGTCCGTGGTCTGGCGTTGCGTTCAGAGTCCGTGTGTCGTGGCGCGTCAGTCGGGTGCGTGCTGTTGCCCCCTAGAGTAAGTTTGTGTGTGTTGCCTGTCGCAGTTGTGTGTGGTGCGGGACGTAAGGGTCGTGGTGTGTCGACGTCACGGTGTGTCGTGTGTCAATCAGCGGTGTGTAGGGGTCATCAATGGTGTGATGGTGTCAGTCAAATGCGTGTATGTCATTGTTGGCGTGTATGGTCAGTGTGTGGGTCTGGTCAGTGTATGTGTATCTTCTGTCGTGTACAACACCGTCTAGTCTCTCTGTTCGTGTTCTCGCCCCCTCTCTCCGACTCCCCAACCCGATGGAGCTGCGACCCGGGGGGCTAGCTCTGATCTTCTGAAGCAGATACACCCACCCCCCGGTGGTGCGTCAAGACTTCCCCCCCATCACCCACACCCCACAGCGGCCATCCGTGCTCAAAGCTCCCCTCTCCAACACAACTGGGCGGCGCAGCTCCAAAGCTACCCATTCCAACCACCCCGGCCACCGCAGTGATCACAGTCCCCCCTTCCCACCCCCACGGCCGGCGGCTATCAAGCTCCCCCGTTCCCACAACCCGGCGTCGCACTCAAGCTCCACCTTCCCACCCCCCGGCGGGAGACGCTCACAACCCCCATCCCAGACGTGTTAGGAGTGGCGCCCGGCACGCAGCCTCCTCCCTCCCTGTTCCAGTGGATCGGCAGGGGTGGGGAAACGGCACAGCCAGTGCAGTCTGCTTACGCGCATGCGTGGGCGAGCGGCCATGCAGCGGGGCGGGGAACGGCGGCCGTTGCACAGTCGCTTCTGGCAGCTGAGCCGGTGGCTCATGGCAGAGGGCGGCGGAACAACAACAGGCAGTAGGAGCAGCCGAGTATGTGAGAGCCGGGTTGTGGGGGTGTGTGGGAGGTGTGAGGGGTGAGGACGGCGAGTAGGACGCGGCGCCAGTGGCTATCGTCAGCCGACCGCCACCACATGTGACAGGGGACGTGTGAGCGAGCGGAGGTCCCATAACGTGACGTCACTTCCGTTCAACATTTCGCCTTCCATCTATACCAGTTCATCCCATGCACGAAGGGTTGCCACTAAAGAAGGTTTCACTTCAAAAAAGCCAACCACTACATAACGCCAATCTGTGCGGTTGTCTTGGTTTCTATAATCTCAGAGCCAATTATTCAGGCCAATTAAAACAGTGTGTGTTTCAGTATGCGTGTGGTCGATGAAAAGACAGACTGGGCTTGGTTTGAGTTTTGGGCTGCAGAGGTGGGGGTTTTTTGTGAGTAGTGTGCATAGTACCGATTCTGAGGGTTGTCTCGGTGCTTTATATGTCTAATCCTATACAGTATTGTTTGGCTTGTCCAATCGCGAAAGTTTTTGTAAACCCTGTTCCCGTGTTATTTTATTCTCATTCTCTGCTTTGTGTGTGTTGAGGAACAGCGAAGCCAGGGGAGTGACATGGAGGGACACTAATGGTAGGAGTACTATGCATAGGGAAAGCGTGTCTTTCCCTGGCCATAACAACAAATGCCATGCGGGGTGTGTTACATGCCGGCAATGAGCTAGTTCGTTCTAATTGCACGAAACGCTCCACGGACCAGTCTGTGACATTGAACCAAAGGTTTTTTTATGATCCACCTCTGTTGCCCGCATGCGAACGCGCTCGGATACTGCACGTTCTGTTTGCTCAGCCGTGGGACGCATCTGCCCGGTTTTTGCAACTGTCACGATGCGCAGCCCATTTGAAAAGGCATTGCTCATGGCCTAGATCGCGCCGTTGTGCGTAGACCCGCCAATAAAGGATTGTAGGAATGCATTGCTCCTGTCGTGCGAGCCCTGCGACGCTGAGTACACCCTACGCGTGCGGAGTAGTCTAATATAGCGCACGTCAATGCGTGCACAGCTAGGGGGCGTTGACCTGAAAATGCAGGTAGGATGCGGTCATTATGCTTCATTGTGCGGATGAATAGAGAAAAATATAAGATTTTATTTGCCCTGGCTTGCCGCGCCGCTCCACGTCCGTCGCGCGCGGTCGCAAGTATACAAACGGATGGCTGTCACAGCCAATTATAATTAATAATCGTACAAATAGTTGAAACAACGGCTGGCAGTTCACTGAGTCTTTCGCACAAAGATGGCGAACCAGCTCCTGACACCATTAGCGCGTGCCACACGAATGCCCCCCCCTGAGCACGAACATATCAGGACAAAAGTTGCCACGCACGAGCAGGGCGGATTACACCCTGTGCACAAGCAAAGAGGCATTCGCTACCTACCTGTTACGCATACTTTGATGTTGAAATATACCATTTATTTTATATAATTTTTTGCACCGATGCATGATTGAATAGACCATATTTCAAATGTACTAGATTATGTTGCTCTTTATTTTATTTCAGAAAACAACTTTAGAAAATGGGAAGCCCTAAGATGTGAATGGAGGATGCAAAGTGACGCTGACAACTAATTTTACTTACATTGCTTCATTCATTAATACAGTGACGTGAGAGAGGCTCTCCCCCTCTCTTCTTTATCCCCCTCCCAAGTTCCTCCTTCCCCCCCCCCCCCCCCCCCATGCACCCCTATATTCTAAGTGCTCTACATTCCAGGACATAATAGAAGGCGAGCGCCAAAGGGGCAATTTTTACGTCTTAGGAGACTATGTCTCCGACGACGAGAAGCTCCTCTCATGTCATGCGACTCTAAAGAGCTGAGTGCATAGATTCAATCAAGGGGGGGCTATCAGACAAATCAGTTGTTTCTAAAGCCTTTGAAACAGGCTTCTCTCATGGATCGTGAGTATTGATTCGAATTGTGGTTAAAAAGAAAATCTAAAAATTAAACCAGTATTAATGACTCACAAAAACAAACAATGTTTATTACTAAACTAGGTAATCAGGAAAGAGAACCATAAGGGCCCAATGAGTAACGCACACTGGGATGTTTTAGTCTGGATACAGACTTACAACAATGTCACAAGAAGGGCCCAAAACTTGGTTTGTACAAAGGCTGACACTTTGGAAAACACAAAGCACTATCGGCCTAGTTTATTTCTATCTGAGATCTCCACCCTACGGGCACCTATGAGGCCAAACACACAGCCCGCTTTTAAAATGTGGCTCCTGCAAAATCTGCAAATCTGCATGCCCCACTACCAAAGTGATTTTTAAAGAAACAAAACAGGGACAACCATGTTTACAATCACAAAATAATTTATTAATCCCTGTAACACCCCATTTCCCCCCCGTGGACTGTCCCCTGTACCAGGCATACCCGGTTTGCTAAGGCACAATTCACTTTAAGTCTACACTGCGAGTAAGTAAATCTCGCTCAATAGGCAAACGGCAGCTCACGCATGAGCCTGTCAAGACGTCGAACAGCAATACAAGCTCCCTACCGTACAGAAGTCTCTGTGCGATAAGAGGGCGTGAGACTTTTAGAGCCCTCGTTACACATGCGTTGTACATCAGTTATGCATGTATATGACCCGATTGCCACCGTACAGAACATGGCATCCGATAAGTGAGAAAAGGTTTAGTGCTTCACTTTAAGACCTTTTCACTTTACCATACATGCTCGTCCATTGTGTATAGTTAATGCGCGGGTAGCATTGTATTATATGTGGCTCCGTGGGTTATGTCGGCAAATTGTCGATATGTAAGAGGTTTTATGTATGGAAAAATATTCATATCTTCAGACTATGTTGGGTTGTCAATAACATGAGATATACTGGTATTGATTTCCCTATATCCAGGGATCCACCTTGAAAACTCGTAAAATTTAAAATACATTAAAAGATATTCATAGTGATATAGTGAGATAAGTAAGGACCTGTACAATTCCTTATAAATTTGAGTTACCCATTCTCTATAAATATTGTTAATTGAGACTTGAAATGTATCAAAAACATCTTTAGGACAAAGTTGACAAAAAGTTTTTTTCATAAATAGCACCTTACGTTCTTATTGGAATAATCTATATCAAACCTTCCCCGTGTTGCATTTTGTTTTGATATGTAATTTGAATTGTTCTTATAGTTACTTTTTAGTAATATTACGTCCTTGTCTTTACTTATAACTATTTTTTCAGTCGTTTTTGATCTATTTGTAGCGATGTTTTCTTTGTTTTTAATGATTTCTATTTCTGTTTATATCATATCAATTGGGTTATCTGTGATTTTATTATGCTAAGAAATATATGTATCTAGACTTATATCATCCACTTTTTAACTATTAATTTAACATTCACAATGTTTTTTAATTAGTACCCTTAGTTTCCCCCTGCCCTGCGGATATCTTATGTTTGTATCTTTCAATTTGTGACTGTAACGCCGTATGCTCGAACAGGACCTGGCCAGTCCCCAGTACTGAGGTGAGTAAGGGATAACACGCACCACAGCAGTGGGGCGTGCCGTGGAGTGGGTATGCGTGGCCGGGCCATGGTAAGTAAAGGTTAACGTATGATACTTGGCAAGTCACTGGGTTGCCAGAGGATCGATAGTAATGTGCAGTGTGCCAGAGTTCTAGGATTGGAAGAGAGCCGTGTAGTGTGTCGTAAGCCTATGTTACAAGGGTAGAGGAAAGCAGAGTAGGTCACATCCAAAGCAGTAAGTTGAAGCCAGGGAATCAACAGAGGCAGGGACAGGAATCAGCGCTGGAAACAAAAAGGGGTGGGCATAGACACTGCCCACACAGGAGTCACAGGAAAGCTATGAGAGCATGAGTAAGTGGACAGAGGGGGTTATAAAGGGAGGAGAGCCAATAGGAGGAGGGGAGAGAGATGGTTCAGAGAGAGTTTGCAGGGATAGATCAGAGGAGAGAGGGGATGAGACAGGGGAATAATTAAGTATAATGGACTTGTAAGCCACGGGGGGGCGGAAGCTAGACGGCAAATAAACTGGAAGCTATTGAGTATTGCCAGCCACTGTGATTCTTTCATGATAAGATTACGGGGGCAAATCAGGAACTGGCAGCTTATAGGGATTGAGGATTTTTCTATTGTATGTCAAAGACAGTTCATTCAATACGGTATCTTCTGAGTAGCGCCACAAGGGGGCGTGGGGCTCCTTCTCATCATAACTCTACATTTCAAGACATGAAATGTTGACGTGAAAGATTCTGGACTCATGCACATGTCTGAAAAATATTTTACTAAATATATAGAGGATAGACACCACAAACAAGCATCATTAACTATATTTTCCCATATTATTAACTGGAGGGGTGTATCTGTAATATTTTTACACCATTTATTAATTGAGTTTCACATTAGACCAACATTACTATATTTTTAATGTAGCCTAGAAAACAAGTCAATCATTTTCTTGATAGCACAAGACCGTCATGTGTTGTGCTGCGGGTGGTGTTAGAAATTTGTGACTATATCCATAGCCTAAGTGACAGAATATGGTTATTCTCGTGAGTCAAGTATGTACATATTGAATAACATACAACCATCTGATTGAAAATTATAATGTATTTTACTAGCTCTGTAAATTTACTATAATGAAGCTAAATAATGTTATGTGTAGACCATTGCAGGTAAATCTTAAAGGAATGCAGATTAACTATTTTTATACAACATTTTGATTACCATTAGTGGAATAAAGTTATACGTCGATAAATTGGTAGACAGTAGGAAATTTACATGATTACATAATGCACATTGTTCACTAAAATGGGACAATGTTAATTTGGTCTGTTGTAAGTTCATTATGAATTAACCATGGTGTTATGTTGAACTTTTGCATGTGTATGATGTACAAATTTAATTTGAATACAATAATACCTATAATGTGCAATGTTGATAATGTGAATTTTTGTGCTACCTACTACCACATGAGGGGGGAAAGATGATGCATCCAGTGATCAATAGCAAATTCAATTCATAAAGGCAATCAAAGAAAACAGGAAAGTCCATAAGTACATGGCAAACATTCACTCGCTCATGCACAACATGATAACTTTGTTTTGAATATTCATAATGCCATGGTTAGAAGAAAGGAAGAATGAGATTTTACATACCCCTACAAAGGGCTAGTACACCCAGCGAGCTGATTTGATATACAAATGATGTGTAGAGACAACACTATCCTATGATGAGCCAACCAATGTTTTGCCTAAACATGTAACCACAAATAAAAATGGTAGACAGTTTATACAAAAAATGTTTGTAACATTTTTGATTACCTGAAAATCGATGTGGAATCACTTCCACTGGGTCTCCCACCCCAGGTGTTGCTCCTGATCCCCCTGCAGAATGTACACCGGTGGTCCCTATTTGAGGACCATCCCGGTATGTTGCCTAGAATATTGTGATGCCAGTGCTATGTTATGAAGAAATGCAACAAATCATTCTTGTCGGCTATATATTTCAGGCTTGTACTGTAGGAACCACTGATCTATCAGACATTAACAACCGACTTACAAAAGTCCAAAAGTCTCTCAATAAACCGATTCGATGTTGATACGGTGCTGCATGATAACGGCAGTGAGGCGTTAGTCAGTGGGGTTAGAAAGCCCACGTCGGAATTCCCATATCTGACCCTCACCGATAATACAGCGATGGCAGAAAATATGATTGGTAAAACTGTATAACATTCGTAACAGTAATCTATATTTTAAGTGACATATAACCTGTAAAATTATATAGACAATCTGTCCTTCGCATTAACATGTTACAAAGTGACCAGGATTATGACAGGTTCATCCAATATGCATATATGTCGGTTTATGTATACATTCACAATGTGGAATGTGATCCAAAGATGTGGGATGTTAGAGGCCATACAATGTTGTCACTGATTAAAATATACATATGTTGGCTACAGCTAGCTTCATATTATGCAGGCATAGTGCCGGCAATTGTCTAATAAAAATGGTGTGATCTCAGTATATGAAATGAAAAGGGTTTGTTAACACTTTTGCATGAGACATGAAATATTTGCTGGACAAATTTTCAGAATCTCAGATTTTTTCAAATCGCTGAGAATAGGCCACTAAAGGTGATTAATTAATGAACTTTATGGAAAACAACACATACATTAAATCAAAACTTCAGTACACGCTTTAGTTCACATATTTACTCACCACAGCCAACCATATCCATATAAATATCCGCCTCAAATGAATGGAAGACTGAGGAGTTTTAAGAATATAGGAATCGTGGTTGGAACCGGCGAGAACTGACGTCAACATCAGAATTTTATGTTGGCATCGCACTCGACCTGCCACCATTTATGGAGTGAAAGTGTTTCCTATTACTCCATTTCACGACCGGCGGGGTCGAGAACATGCGTGCAATCTATTGACACCAATCATGAATGTGTAGCCTGGCTATGCAATAAAAGCCATTCCTTGAGTTTCAACACTATGTCTGCTCTTAGGAAAATGTTATATAATTCCTAGCCACATCTAGTTCAGTGCACATAGAAAATGGCTAGGGCCCGACCGGGAGATTTACGACTGCGAGACCCAGCCTCCTATGCCCACAGTTGTTGAAAGCGCTGAAGCAAAAAAGATGTAATGAACTCAGCATTTTAAAAAGCACAGGGGAAAGCATACCTAGGGTGTTAAGGCTCTAAATCTTCTCTTAACTCTGCATAAAGAGCCAAGATTTGTGATGAACTCATCGATAATGGCTTAATTATTTCTGCCTACCTCAGCCCCTCTAAATAGTTCTATCACGGTATAACCGTTGTCGGGGAACCACATCTCTCTCCTCCCACCGTCCTCCATCCTTCCTCCTCCACGTCTCCTCCTTCATCATCAACCGTATCCTCCCCTTCCTCTCCCCCCTCCTCTCTCCACTCTCATCCTACTCCTATCCTCTATCCTCTCTCTCCTCTCTAAAGCAATATTCCTTTTCTACAACATAATAAACCAAAACTCGCTCGTAGATCGTATACCACAGCGCTGCCATGAAAGTAGTAACTTTGCATATCGTGTGTTAAATATTTAAATTAAGCCACAAGACTAGCAATCATTGGCGTTAATCCACAATAATTAATTAAAAACAAATATCATCATGTTGTGTGAATTTCTAATGGAATCATTTAGTTACAATGACAAAGTAATTGTAACATTAAGTCACTTGCTACTTAATTCTACATGTTTATTTTAATGATACATAATCGAAGTTTGTTGGTATCGCTCTCGAATACATTAGAAATTTGGAAACCCTTCCACTTGTGCGGCTGAACTCTTGATCCCTGCCCTCTCTCTAGCAGTGTGTTACAGGCAGTCAAAGATATTAATTAATTGCGTGACACTAGCCTCGAGACGAGACACGCCCAATAACCAGAGACCATGAGAAGGGAACAAGGGGGTGGAGTAACATTAAAAAATCAAAAAATAAAAAAATGTTGTCCACAATTGGATCCCTCAATTAGGTTGTTTAATATGTGTTACTCAAGTATTTCTTTTCCAAACATAATTTACGGGTGAAATTAAGCCCCTTCAGTACCGCTAGGGGTGAATTCCATGAATGCAGGCCTGCAGAATTCCAGTCCGCGACGGCTGCAAACAGGCAGATTTTCAGGATATCCTGTTTCACACAGCTGACTCAACTAGTGGATCCCAGTATTGACGGAGCACTAATTGAGCCCAGCTGCTGTGCTGATGTAGGGATTACCTGAAAACTGCATGTTTGGGCCCTTGAGGATTGGAGTTGTGCATTGCCTGCATTAAGTAATTAAGAGGTTAAACCTCCAGCTACCCACCACAAGGCCTAAATACCACACTTGGAACTAATATCGAGCTACCCACAATAAACAAAATACTCAAAAAGGACCACTACCCAGCAAAAGCTCCTAAGACACAAAAACACACACCCACATAAAAACATTCTATATTATTTTTAAAAGCAGAAAAAATAAGGAGGCGCAAGGGTTTGTTAAACAGATTCAGCAGTATCAGGTCAAACAAACATCAAGGTGTAGAAAAGCCAGCGAGGGCGCGAGAGGAAATTAACAGTATAATCAATAATACTTACAGGGCCTCCTTCCACTAGTGTAAGTACAATTCACTCATAGGGTATCTGTCACAGCCACAGTAATCATATGAAAAGCCAGGAGAGAGGTGTGGGGGCAGGAAAGACAAATATCAATAATTACCTACCCCCAGGCATCCAGTGTTATTACAATCACATCAAGAGGTATCTGTCACAGTTCAGTGATCCGTACCCCGGCTAATTACATCAGGGGTCCCGGATATGGAAGGGTCGGCCGGTCAAGGGAACCTCGCTGGTTACCTCATATCCTCTATCCCCACATCTCACCACGTGAATACACTAAACAGATGGCCCCCTGAGGCCAAGTCGACTTAGTGAGAAAAAATATCGCCAAATTTAACTCATCAATGATTACCCCTTTAATACCTACATTCTAGTTTCCGGCCCCCCCTGATGTATGGACCGGGCGTACGAGCCATGAACTGGGACAGATACCTCTTGATGGGATTGTACTTACACTAGGGCCGTGTCAAGTATTTGATATATATTGTCATTCCTCCTCCACACCTGCACTCCTGGTTTTCATACGATTACTGTTACTGTTACAGATACCCTCTTGATGTGATTGTACTTACACTAGGACGTTTGCCTTGCCTAAGTATTATTGATATATACATTTCATCTTACCTCACCCTCCCTGCCCTCCTGGCTTTCTACCCTGAGGTTTGTTTGACCGAGATGCTGAAATCTGTTTAACCCTTGACCCGCCCCCTTGTTTTTCCTACCTGGTTTCTCCTGTCTAGGGTTTGGATAACCCCTGTTGGGGTTGTGTAGCAGAGGGTTCATCAACTAGGTTTTTCAATAAACGCCTAGGGTTATTCGTCACAATAACTGAGTACTATAACCCCTTGTTATTTATCCTTTGGGTTTTTCATTGCGGGGGGGGGGAAATTTTTTAGCGCGCGAGGTTTGTTGTTGTTTTATTATTTTACACACAGGATTAAACACATGGCCAGTGGGTGTCTGGTGGCACTCGGGGTGGTCCCTGCGATTCCCCGGACACACAGAAAACAGTGGGAATGAGAAGGGGACCCACATGCCCCCGCGGGGAACACCATGTAGACTCATGGGGACCATGGGACCGCCTCGTGCATGACCGAAGGAAAAGAGGGAAAACCCGTGGGAGTAACACAGGGAACCCGTGTGTACCCAGTCGAGCCACCGGGGACACCATCGGACTTGGCTTATAATTGTGTGTGGCAATAAATAAATAATGGTTTTATGTGGGGGGCACAGAGTTGGTGACTAGTATATACATATGTAAGGTTTTATTGGGGGGGCATAGGTGTGGGTATATTGGCTGAGGTGGTGTGTTGGTTTGTGGTTGTTTGCTTTATTGTTAGTTAGCGGGGGTGGGTAAAGGTGGTAGAAGCCCCAAGAATAGGTGTTTAACCCTACAGGGAGGGTAGCGAGAGAGTTAACCCCTTCATTGCCTTAGCGTTATCAAGTTAAGGTAATGAAGGGGTGTAACTGTAAAGACATTTCTGCATGTGATTCCATGCGGGGGTCTCAGTGATGGGGTTATTAATGTGATTATTTTAAATGTGTATCGCTCCGGAGACCCCGGCATCAATCTTTGCAGGAAAAGAAAAAGGGGCAAGTATTTTAAGTCCCGACTTATCGCCGCTCATCGACAAATCTCCACAAATATAAACAAATAGACGCACTCTAATAAAGAATGAACAATATAAGTTCAGAGTTGCAAACGGAATGAAAGTGGGCCCAAACCAGCCCCACTGAAGATCATAAAAAAACAAAGAAGCTCCAGCACCAAACTGATTAATAGAGAAACGAAAGAAGAGTCACAAAAAGCCAAATCGTAATCGCCCCGGTACTAATAGTACAATAGGTATCAAAAAATATGGAAATGATTACGTGACTATTAATGCAGAATCTATGGTTCTAACTAAAACACCAGGAAGCAGGGGGGAGAAACCACAGCGGAAGGGGAGTGGGAAAAACCACTAGGGAAAACTGGCGACAAAAAACATATAAAAAAGACAAGGGGGAGGGTAAGAGGGCAACATTCGGGTGGTGACGACCCCTTCCTAAGGCCCGTTCCCTTGTGGTCCAACGGAACCACAACGGTACCCTTCACTCCCAACACCCTAACCCCCTACAAGACACCAAAGTAGCCAAATAAGAATAAGCTCAGAATCAAGTCTGGTCAAAAATCCACTATATGCCAACGAGCATATTAAAACCGAAACCGTCCTCTCAGTGCGTACCATCCCCCGGCTTCTGTCCTCGCTTTCTTCTCTTCAAATTCAAAGGTGGCTCACAAAATCTGCCAACTTTTGCGGTGGCATTTGATTTAGGGAACGAAAAACTCGCTATTTTAGGGCTTGCGATAGAGGCGAAGGCGAATCGCGGCTACTAGAACCGCGCGTGTTATGAAATATCCCGAAAAGTGCTTATCGATGGCTCAGTCGGACGATTTTTGATTTTCGTTCAAAAAGATTTTTGCGGTGATACAGGACGTTATCCCGTTCCCACTTATCGAGTTTTACTGAATATGAGTAAGCCCTTTTGGCCAAAATAACAGTGTCGATAAGTGCCTTACGACGCTTTGAATGAGGCTCTATGTATCCATTCTAAAAACTGATGTGTTTAGGAAACATAGACAATGAAAACAAAATTATTACTAAACCACATCGGATATCTCTGGTTATAACTATGTCTTTGTGTTTATTTATTTATTTATACAAATGGTTTACCACAAGTACACTACATTGAAGAGTTACTCTCATTTAAGTATGTCCTGGGCATAGAGTTAAACACAACTAAACATGGGTACAAATAACAGTTACATAACGTGAACAGGGTATACATTATATACAAGAACAGCATGCACAGTTTAGAGATTAATATAATTATAGGCGATGTAACGTTACAAGACCAGATAAATTAAATGTGAGACAGCTTTGTTTTGAAAGAACTTGGCAGAAGGAGTGGGATCAGTGATGTTAAAAGACATGAATGGCCACTGAGTTGAAGCTAGGCGAAACTGGTTCAATTCCTCGTGTCAGTTCCGTGTGACCTGGGAAAGCACTTTATTTCCTGGTGCTCAGGTACCAAAAACATTAGATTGCTAAACTACACAAGAGAAGAGACCGTGACCTGCAAAATGTCTATGATTAAAGCGCCACCGTTAAAACATTACAAGCAGTGCTATAAAATAGCATGCTATATATTATTATATTAGATAATTTAAACAAAACAAACAAAAAAACCATAGAAGCTCGCATGAGAACCCCGAGCCCCAACAAATATATATATAAGTAAAAGTGTCAAACAGGCACGTGCTACTGAGAGTGGCGGATACTATTAAACAGGAAAACCAAAACTACCCAATGCCACCTTCCCCAAGAGTAACAAAAATACACAGTACAATACTTATATATTCTCTGACCGAAAAAGGGTCATTAGTTTAACCCTTTAACCCTTTGGCCAAAGGCATCGTAAGCCTGTGAGCCGCATAAGTCTCAGGAGAATCAATTCAATTTTATGTTAAACATGCGGGCTGGGGCGGGCGCTAGGCAGGGTTGGGGCGAAGTAGATTTTGGCTTCGGCGAGATAGAAGTAGCAGATTGTCAAGCACTGTGTACAATGTATATATAAATATTTTATACAGATGTGTGCAAACGAGTATCCGAAACACTTGCCTGAAAAATCTGGGGCAATGTCCCAGTTAATGCTGTCAACATTTCTGTGACATTCATGGTATCAGTACTGTTAGCCGAGCTAGCTTTAATAATCCACCCCCCCCCCATGAATAGACGGATACCGTTCTGGGGCTAACTAAATGCTTATTTGTGGAGGCTGCGAGATTACACTGATATCTTCTTCGGCATGTTACATTATAAAGGCAGCAAGGGGCGGCAGTGCATCAGGAATGGGACTAGAGCTCATCCCCTCCCCCCGGTGGTGCCGATTAGAAATTGACAGGTTTTTTTAAATAGTTCCCTGAGAAAGGTCATATGTTAGGGGACCGAATACGTGGGTGACTGTGCCGTTCATTTTAATACACCTTTCTTGGACTTTACTATGAGTGCGTCTCGTCTTCGCTGTGTTGGCCTGGTTCTGGAGGGGTCTACTGGTAAGGAGCTCTGATTATAGACTTTTGCCTATGGACAGCACCCTTATCGACTCTGTGAGAGTGGCCATACTGTTTTGTAGAAAACAGAATATAGAGAGAGAGATAGAGATATATAGATATAGTAGATATAGAGAGAGATGATATAGATATATTAGAGAATATATAATATATATTATTAAGATAATATCACCAAAAAGAAGGAAAGGGAAAACACGGGTGGCACTCCTTGTGTAATAGGTAAAAAAAAAATATGGGGCTTGAAACAGGGGACGTGATCCTGCTTCAAGGTACATGTGCCTTAATCCAGCAGTGTGGTGGTTAACTGCTGTTTAGTCAATTAACAAACACCACCTGACTGATTAGATGGCACATAGAAAAGCCTGTTTTGAGACAGCGAAGGAACCTCCTTAGCTCACACCTGAGCTGAACTTGGAAGACATTGTCTTTGAGCCCTGCAAGAAGAAAACAGCAGCAGCGCTTTCAAGGACCAAAGGGGAAACTTGCTAACTGAATGCTGACAAACCCTGAAGAAATGGTAGCAACAGGGACAGAGAAGATTTCCCTTCAAACCACAAGGAACAGATAAGACTTTATTACACAAGACTTTTATAATCTGTTAATTTCATGCTATATGTTTGGCCGGCTGGGAGGACATGCTTACTCTAAGGAGTTGTGAACTGCATAGATTTTACACTAGAACTACTCCCAAGTGAATAGAAGGCTTTGGTTTACCCCTTGTTTGGATGGTTCCTGATGTTAAGGAAAAAGGCACAATAAAAGCTTATTTTAATTTCACTATAATCATCTCCCTTGAATTCTCTGTGAGCGTCCGCTCTACATATGAGTTTTTCCTGTCCGAAGTGGGACGAGAGTGGGTCTTTTGAAGTTAAAACGGACCAGGAGATTTGTTCTGTGTAATTGTTTTTTTATGCTTTTTGCCTACAACATCGCCCCAGTATGAGACACTTTAAAAAAAACCAAAAAAAAAAAATCTCATTGCAGCAGAGACAAAGTTAAAGTGATAAAACACCACTGCACTGAAACTTACCAAAACCACAGAGGCGCACTATTTCCCCCAAAACCAAGAGAAGAGACGAGGAGAGAGGCGACCGCTGAAGCACGGTAAACACCTTACCTTTGCATTACACAATAATAACGTGTAATATGGTCATTGCTGAAATAGGGGTTTGCCTTCCAGCCCAAGTCACCCGGGTTCATAGAAGTGCCGTTAGCCGTGAAAGGGATAGTCGTTTCCTTATTTTCAACCCATGGTAGCTGAAGCAGTGAATAAAGTTGGCTGACCCATGAGCGGGGTACTGATTCTGCACGAAGGCTTGCCAACCGCATAGGGACTACCAGTTGTGAATGGAGTAGTATATGCAGAAAAATGTGAAAATGATGCAAACAGACTGTGCCTGAAGCAAGGGCGGGATATTTTCACCGTATAACAAGTGCTGAGGGTAAAAATTGCTCACTAGAAAAAAAGGAATTGACCGAACTATGTAAAAGGTTCCCAAAAGTGTGGAACGCGTGAATGTCATAATACCCAAAGTTGAGACTGCAACTCAACAGGAAAATCACATCATTTTTTTTTTTTTTCTGGTGAAGCACGGAGAGAGAGATTGTCCTAGCAAGTGAAATGGGGTTTGTTCGCTGCCTGGTAAGCAAACAGACAGTTTTTACCTAGCAGCTACACATTCAGAATACCTAATGATGAGATTAAATCTAGCAAGTAAATGGTGTAAAGCAAATAGACGTTTTTACCTAGCAATGGCCACATCCCTTGTATACCTGATAAGAAAAAATGCTCCCCCCCCATGCACAGTACTGCTGAATTGTAAAACTTACAACAAGAAAGAAAAAGTCTACAGCGGCCTGTGAGAGCTACGACCTCTAAAAGCAAAATATGCCCCGTAGGGGACTACCACAATCCGGGGGGTCTAGCAAATACAGTGCAACACTGCAATAGCGCTCCTGAGGTACAGGAAGAAAAGAACACCTGATAGCTACACATAATGGAAGGAGATAAGATTGCAGTGCGTTCCTTATGAACCCAGACCCCATGAAAGTGGCCCTTCCAGTACGACCTGAGAGAGGAAGACGGAAGGACCTCTCCTTAATGGGAACCCCAAACGAGCACACCCACAAAACACCCCAGAATGGTGGGGGTGCCTGAACTCGGTACGAAATAGAAAAAGATTGACATCCATCATGATGACGAAATGATCGGGCCGGAGCCAGAAAGAGCGGGGAGCAGGGGTGATCCACCCCCGAATATTTCCGCAGCGATTACGTTGCAGAAAAGGCCGGGTGGATCAGTGACGCTGCTGAAATTTCAACTGAAGTGGATACCCCAGTATCCCTGAGGGGGAACGTGACCATCCAAAACAAAAAGGCCGAAAAAACCGAAAAAGCGGTTCTTCATTACCGTGGAAGGAACAGACACATCTGCAGATCATGGAGGAAAAGGGGGTCCGAAATGCCCTGACCGCCTAGAGAATAATGGAGAAGTCGTCTAGCGGATGAACGAATATCCAGAGGGCCCAAGGCGAAGTCGTGCTACCCCAAAGAAGTGTCTGGTCCGGTGCTAACTTAGTGAAAAACAACCTTCAATCAAATACCATTCCAGGGAAACGGAAGCCAGAACCGGTGAGTGGACGAGCCTTGACCAAGCCCCCTCGGGGCATGCCCCGGAAGGGTGCCAGGAAGACTGTATAGTCTCCGGGAAATCAATTGTGAACAGCTCCCCAGGAAAGATGTGCTCACAATGTACTCTTGGCAGGACAGAATGTCGTGATCTCAAGACTGCACCCCTATAGATACTGCAAACTCTACTATTACCAACCATGGATGAAAAGCAGAGCCAAATATGATAAAATGATGGCTAAGCTGAAAGCGGACGTATGAGGAGGCAGGAAAAGGAGATGACAGTATTTCAGGCAGAGATGCACACTATCCGCATAGAGAGGAATGCCCTCACAACAGGAGGTCAACAGTCAGACAGTATAGGTGTATCTAAGAAGGAAGATTCATTACACTCCGCGAGCACTGGATGCCTCACATCATGAGATCAACAGCTTCCGCACAGAACGGAAAGTCTCAGAAAGGAACTTCACAGTTCACGGGGAGTGGACATGTCAAAGAAAACTATCCTACATCGTAACTTGGATCTCAAAGTCTCTACAGAAGGAGCTTCAGAACATAAACTGGAGATGGAAGTCTACGCAGGAGGACAGCCCGCCTCCAAGCAGATGTTCAAAAATGGAAGGTGGACTTCAAGGAGGCCCTAAATAGTACAGAGATGAAAAAGGAGCAAATGTAAGATTAAAATTAGAAAATTCTGAGTGACAGAAAAATGTCAAGGGAAAAGCAATGAAAAGCTGCACGGCTTAAAGAAATAAATAAACTTTTAGAAGTTGAAAAGGTTTTGAAGCAGAGCACCCGGACTGCAAAACCAACAAAGGTCTGCCGTACGACAACCTCCAGTATTGCTGAGGAGAAGCACAAAACGGTTGCAGAAGAAAAGTGCCGGTGCTAAAGAGGCACGAGCGCTGCAAGGAACGTCTGAATACACAGTTCGTCCCCACAGAGCAGATGAGGAGTATAAAAGGCCACGCCTGCATGTCTTCCGAGAACTTAATTGGAGGCGGCCCAGCTTCGATACCAGTGACATATGTATGAGAGGGAGCGGAGAAGCAGAGAAAACTGGAGCAAGAGCTGGAGAGACAGAGGACTGTTCATTCCCTTGAGTCAAGTACACCAAGCCCGGGAAAAAAAAACAAAAAACAGACGCAGCAGCAACCTTGACGACCAAAAATACAGAGCAGCTCCAGAGATATGAACGGCAGACACTGATACCGACTCCGAGAAAAGCAGAGTGCGCACAGAGAATTCCCCTGAGAACCCCCCCCGAGAATTGCAAGACGCAACTCAAACCAGTGTTGAGGACTATGCAGACCCCAGTAAACTTACCAGATCCATCCAATACGGGAGAAAGCCCAAGGTATTGGCTCTGTCCAAGCACCGGTATCCCACAGTAACTAACGCCCTGAGGATAAGGGTACAAGGAGTGAGAGTTGGGACTCCAGACCTTCAAAAAACAAGATTGCACGAAGCTTGAGCCACCTAAGAAAGCAACTAGCCAAACCTGTAGCCTGCCAACAGGCAACAAACAGAGGTAGGATCCGTGCAGAATCAAGACAGAAGAATCCTTAGCTGAGGAAGCTGAAAAGATTAGGACGTCCTCTCTGGAAAGCGGAGGCTCAGGGGAGTGCAACTCAGTACCAAAGAAGCTGAACTGGCGACTCTGTGGTGTGGAGGAAAGTGCAGACAGGCAGACAGACCCAGACAAGACCGCCTTCAAGAGCGGCAACTCTAAAGGGCTAGTCCTAAACATGCTCATACAAAACTGTGTGCCATACAGTTGGTCTACACAAAAGAAGAGTTGCCCGACGCAAACAGAAATCTCATGGACCGCGCCTTGGTAAAAAAGAATTACTTGGAAAAGTACCTCCCACTCGAGGACCCTGACGGCCATGTGATCCAAGCACCGTCAGCGCGAGGAGGACAAACCATAAAATGGAGAAAGGGCTTCCAATACCAGCGGGACAGAGGCGTTCCTCTTCCTCCATCCATTCATTCAAGTCACAGAAAGATCTCGAATGAGAGTGGACAGGATGGCTTGGCCGTGCTAAGCCCGAGCTTTCCCACAACAGGCGGAGGTATGTACCACAGGGACTTATCCCTGTTCACAAATGTGCTTATCAGCAGGGGGGTGGCTTAACTGCTCGGCTAAGCAATTAACTAACACCATCTGGCTTGATACAGGTGGTTGGTAGAAAAAGCCTGCCTCCATGAGGACAGGAAGAGAGAATCCTTAGCTCAACACCTGAGCTGGAATAGGAGACAGAGCCACAAAATTCTTAGTCCACAAGTGGGCTGAACCAAGGACAGGCACAGTGTCTTGAGCGACAGCTGACCACAAGGACAAATGGGGACAAGATTCTACACTTGGAGCCTGAAATTGCCTGTGAACACAAGGGTTGCGGTCCAAACGGAGAGCAGAGAAGCTTCCCCTACAGCCAGCCAGCATAAACAGAATAAGACTTTTCATATAAGACTATTATCTATCGTTGATTGATAAATGTCTCCACGATTTTGGGGGCTGTAAGAGCTTAGCTACACCCCAACCCAGTCAGAGGAAGGCTGAGCTAACTGTGTAGGATAGTCTCCAAGCAGAGATAGGTTTTTTTTTTGTTTGCTTATTCTCTTATGTGATTTTTGCTGTGTTTAAACGACAGCACCATAAGCCTTGTTTTAATTTCACCTTTAAAAACAGTCCATTGTGTAACCTTTCTGCACATGTCTCATACAGTACATATGTAGTAAGTCTAAACGTATCCAGTGTCACTGCCACGAGTTGATAAACAGCACCAAAGGATAGAATCTGCAGAGCCGGTCTCATTCAGAAGCATGGCCCCGCAAAAGATCCATTTTGGCAGACAATGTTCCATAATCCCGTTGTAGGGGTAGTGTGGGAAAGGACCATGAAGATGTCTGTCAACCAAAAAATGTTTGCCCCATTTCAATGTATTAAGATTCATGTTTTGCATTTATTTGAGTTGGTGTCTGCTCCCATCCTGTCCGTGTTCCAGCATTTAGTCCCTTGTTTCTGTTTCTTCTGTTTCCAGAGTTTGGATCACGGGTGATACAATTGTCTTTGGTGCCATTGCCATAGTTCTCTGGCTATCTACTCAGTGGGTGATTAAGTATCCTGTATGTTTTATTTGTATTATTTAAGCTTGTCTTATCAGTGTTTTCTGTGATATTGTCTGATTGAATGGGTTTATACTTCTCCAATATTATGATTTGGTCACCCCCACGGCGTTCCCCCGGTATTTAAATATTGTCTCTGTAAAAACAAAAAAAAAACCTTTTCCTTTTGTTTACTTTTCAAGGAGTTTTTGATACCCAGGTGAGACAGAAATTGATTCCTGTTTTTGATTGCAGGCTATGGACCCCTCCCCTCCCCTCCTTTTAACTTAGCGAGGATCCCCACACTATCGGAACAACCACTCTTACCCAATGTTTGCCGCATTTTGGGGTCACCCACTCCCTTTTCCCCCAACTCAAAGAAGTGGGTTGCCCCCCCCCCCCCTCTCTCCCCCCCACTCCCCCTTCCCTCGAGAATGACACGTACCCCCCCCTCCCCCCCCATTGACCCCCTCCCCCCCACCTCCGCCACCCCCCCCCACCTTCCTTCCCCTGCGCCCCCTTCGCCCCCCCCCCCCCCCCGCATCTCTCCCATCCTTTCGCAGACAACCCCCATCCTAACATCTATTCATGAGCAAAGACGAGGTTCAAAAAATAAGGCCCCCCCCCCACTACCTCCCCCCCTCTCCCCCCCCACCTCTTCCGCCCGCATCTACCCCCCCCTCCCCCCCCCCCCCCTATCCGCAGGCCCCATACAGCCGGCACCGGGCCCAGTGCAACCCCCCACCCCCCCTACCTTCCCGAACACTCTTCCTCCCCCGAACCCCCCTCCACCCACTTCAATGAAGTCAGTTCCTTGAAGTAATCCCACCAGAAGCAAGGAACGATTTGGCTATAAACCCAGCCAGCTTTTTATGTGATCTCCTTTGGCTCTTCCAGAATGGCTTTGCTTCAATTGCCTTTAAGATGACGTCATGAAAAGAAACATGGCTGTCCTCACATGGTACGGTAGCCAATCAGAGCGTGGGAACTCCATCCCTACTCTGATTGGCTCTAGTATACCATGTGACAGGCTTTCAATGACATCACATCCGTTCTCCCCCAAGCCTCTGTCACATGGTATACTAGAGCCAATCAGAGTAGGGATGGAGTTCCCACGCTCTGATTGGCTACCGTACCATGTGAGGCCGGCCATGTTTCTTTTAATGACGTCATCTTAAAGGCAATTGAAGCAAAGCCATTCTGATTGGCTGTTCTTTCATTGCCTTTAAGTAACGTCATCATTTTTATTTTTATCG
>WSYH01010460.1:11463-23171 GCA_036426205.1 Ascaphus truei | reverse complement strand
CGTCACCGCGTCGTCACGTGGCACGGAGCGTCCCCAGGAGACGTGGGTGACCGGAGGAAGATTGAGAACTCTTCGTGGGAAAACAGAAAGAACTCTCTATATGTGAAACCGGACAGCACCTACCTTTAAGTACCGTGAGTACTATACGCACATCAGGTGCAGTGAGATAGACCTATGTAGGTTGATAACCACGGAAAGAGACAGCTCACACAAGGAGACTGTGTGGAACAGTAGAGACACTAAGTGTGTGTGCTATTTACAACCTGGACTCATTTCCCTATTGGTTACAAATCTACAGACTAAGGACTGTTGAAGAAATCTGCATAGTGTTACTACCCTTTTCCAATGAGTGTGAGATGCTCAGAATTCTCAAAAGTTTTATGATATCTCACAGAATGTGAGTCTTTTACTTATAGTCATTTTTATTAATAATTTTAATAAACTGTGTTACGCTATTTGTGTTCTATCTCTCTTCCTGCATGGGTACCCTTGCTCGAGATTGCAATTGCTGTGGATGACCAGCTGTTCCAGACTCATCATTTAATTGTTCCAGATCCCAGAGTGGATACAAGGCTTGATATTATCCTATACGCTGTGAGTGCATATTATACCTTCTGGCGGTTTATTTGTTAGAACATACTACCCTATGTTTGTTTTTTCTTGTCTCCATTTGCGCCTAGGTCATTCTCTTTGGATATATATATATATATATATATATATACACATACATATACAAAAACCGTTGTATTGTTATTATTTTTCGTTCTATGTGGGATTCCCCTTTTACATTATATATGTCTCTGATGTGATGAAGCTTGGGGGCTGGATACTCCACACTCTATTACGCAGCACATTCTTTTTTCAGAGATGATGAATCCTGTGCCCCCTCGTGTTCCTCCTCACTACTGCCCCGCTGTTTAACGCTCACCCCCCAGTTACCTGCCCTATAACACTCGCCCATGTGTTCCGGACCTGTAATGCAGACAAGGGGATACTCTGGACCGGCAATTAGTGCCGTTGCTACGTGCTTAATAGCAGGTCTGCATATGTATCCATTTCTATTCTTTATTCGGTGCCGGTTAGGATAAAAACACAAAAGACCGTGCACACACACATCATAGTGTTACATGTGGATATATCAAGGCAACCAAAAGGCTCCACTGGGCACTTTGTACGTTCCATTGTAATTCTCCTTCTGGGGGAATTCTGGGACACGTGGCCTGATTCAGTGGGTTGCGGTAAGAAGCTGGAGCCAGTGATTTGGAGCCCTTTGGCTTCCTTTAAATATATATTTCTGAAATAACAGCCAGTCAGTAGTAATACATTCCGTGCACACAGCCAGTGCTCTCCTGTGGTTAGTGCACACGCGTGTCTCACGTGCTCTCCTGTGGTTAGTGCACACAAGTGTCTCGCGTCTCTACCTGTTTACATTTTTCCTCCAGGTTTCCCTCTCCGGGCCCTGAGGACGCGGTGCCCGGCCTGGCTGGTAAGTCATCGCATACCCAATTATGCAGGGTCTGAGTTTAACAAAACAGCAGCGGTGTGAACGGGAGAAAGAACCAAATCATTACGTTACAAGAAAACATAACTCAAAGGATTCCACTAGACAGGCACGTGTGCAATGCGCAATGCTTTATCTACAGGTACCAGGTAACGGGAGGGAGAAGCTCAGCATCTGTTTCATCTAAGGAAGGCAAGAGTAGCCTTGAAACGTTGTGCTGACGTGTTATCAATTCTAATAAAATATTCAGTGCCCTTATGCCAGGGTTAGTCAACTCAAGTCCACAAGGGTCACCAACAGGTCAGGTTTTCAGGATATCCCTGCTTCAGCACAGGCGGCTCAATCGAAGTCTGAGCCACAGATTTAGCCATCTGTGCTGAAGCAGGGACTGATTGAGCCACCTGTGTGGAAGCAGGGATAACCTTAAAGATGCAGAACAAGCAATCTCATACATGTGTATTTTCTTTAATAAAACAGTTCAGTACTATGAGAACACCTTTTTTGAGCCCTGCCCTCTCTCTAGCAGTGCACCAATTGTATCTAGTGACTGCCTGGTCACATGATCTTCCCCACAGAACTTTGCCTCTTTGGTCCTCTTCTGCTGCACTTACAGCCATTTAGTGAACCCCCGAGCCGAATCTTCGCCGATCGATCACAGAAGAACGTATCGATCGGCAACTTAGCTAATTACTTATCACTGTGTGGATTGTATTGATGCGCATATTAAAGGGAGGAAAAAAGTATATATCTTTTTTTAAACAGAAGCTTGGACTGCTGCTTTAAAACCTGACCTGTTGGTGGCCCTTGAGGATTGCAGTTGGCCGCCCCTGCCTTATGCAAAATCTGACTGCACTACTTCTCACGTGGGCAGTGCCCCAGCCATGCGACACGGAGTACACAGGATGCCCATCTAATACCAGTTTGCTGTCACTAGCTCCATATCCGGAAATGCCATGTAATCTGGGAGCTTTAAACCTTTCTGCAACGGGATTTGAGCCATTCGCTTCTTCTGGAACACAAGTATTTTCTTCCCTTAAATCCGGGCTGTACAGCGAGTGACCCGCAAATTGAGGTAGCCCTTGGGGTTTCGGTAGCTCTGCTTTAGCTTGTACAGTCTAGTGAAGACATATGTATTACCCATTCATCAAGCGTAAAAATGAGAAAGGAAAAAAATGTGTAGAAGGAGAATAGAAGTTATTGGGTCAGATCACAGGATAGTTTGAGATTTTGGGCTTTATAAAAGGCCCATTTCACACTTTTTACAAGTTTTGCCAATAAGTATAGATGCTGACACCTCTGATGACCCAGCTCTCTCCAAACAGTAGTAACGCCACTCTGTGTAGAATCATTTAATGCAATATATTATTCAAAAAGAGGTAGAAATCTGCACTTCAAGATAGTGAAATACCCTTTGGGCGGGGTGTTAGCAGGTAGATTGGAAAGAACCCTGGTAATTTGCAATGACAAAACGGATGGTCAATTAACTAGCGATCAATTATAAACCAGCATTTAAAACCACACAGTTATAATGCACAAAACACATTAAGAACAGTCTAAATATTTGCATAAAATTAATGTCTTATATTTCCAAATTCAAAACAAACAAAAGCAAAGTTAACTATTTTGGAAACAAAGCTATGAACTTTGGGATCATTTTGTTCTAATGGCGCTCACCCAAGTAAACATTTGTATGGGCGAGCACGCTAAAAACTGTGATTAAGGAGTCGGGATGATTGTACCCAAACACCTGGACAATAGTTAGGTTGCTGTGACGAAGAGACTGATTAAAATACAGGGATACAATTAGGAAATGGGCTTGAAACGGTTAAAGGTCACTGCAATAAGATCTAGAAACTTGTGTACGGGAGTAAGTATAATTTCCAGAACTCGAACAGAAAGAGCCAGAAACTCCTAACCGTTTTGCAATATAAAATCAGATTACAAGATTTTCAGATATATGCCGGAAATGCACAAGAAGACGAGCCACAATATAAACATGGCACACTGGTTTTATTAGGGGCTCATAACTAACCAAGCACAAAAGCAATGACACATTAGCAGTGATAAGAGTGCCTCTGCAAAGCAGCTTTTCATCAGACTGGTGGCCAATCCAAGGAAGAACACATTTACTTCTTATCTGTCCTAATAAATACAAATACTGAAGGACTTCACAAGGAAGCGAAGAGTGAAATAGCTCTGGAATTACCGGACGACTAATGCTACTTGGCATGTAACAGCTCAACTACAAACCCCAAATGACAAGGACAGCACCATGTCGCCAAACGCTCTCTCTCTGTGTCCCCACCACTCATAGTGAAAGCTCTTCAGGGAAGGAATCACATTCCCATAATGTCCCTCTATGTCATTCTATTGCAGGGGTAGCCAACTCCAGGCCTCAAGGGCCACCAACAGGTCAGGCTTTAAGGCTATCCCCGATTCAGCACAGGTGGCTCAATCAATGGCTGATCCAACAACTGCACCACCTGCGCTGAAGCAGGCCTATCCTTAAAACCTGTTGGTGGCCCGTGAGGACTGGAGTTGGCCACTCCTGTTTTAATGCATCTATTTCCCTGTGATGGGAATTTTCTGTACTACTTCTCCTGTTTAGAACCATCCACTGGGAACTGCATCCCAACTCCACTTTGCAAACGTACAGCAGGTCGGAGCTCAACCAGTTACGCAAGATCATGTGAACCTTTCCTCTCCTGGGGCAAGTTCCCAACTGTTTTATAGATTCATTATTTTGCTAACTGGTGACTACTGAAGCGATCAGAAAATGCACAAACTACGCCTGAAGGAAGCAATCTTCATTACAGCACTTGGTCTTAATGTCTTCATTTCAAAATGCGTTGTAGGACTTTACAAACTTAGTCACAGAACCCATTACAGTTTTAATGGATTAAAAATCCATGAAAGCAACGGTATAATTTGTTGATGTGCCATTTTAATAAGCTTTTTCATGCAGTCTAAAGTTATTTCCAAGCTGCAGCACTCAGGAGATAGACACTTGTGTTTTCTAGGTTTTTGGGACGTGTATAAAATGGCGGCCATCACCGAATATAAGACTTCTGGGTACTGCCATTATACTACTTCAGGAAAAGGAAATTACGTTAAGAAGAAAATGATCGGTTCCGTTTCATTACTGTGTCAGTACGCACTGCTGGGATGTACCAAAATAATATCCCCTCGAGAGGGGGAACAAAAAAGACCAAACACCTGATAACTACTGCAACAAACCAGAATAACGCCCGTTGACCCGACACTGTTTAACCAAAACTAGCATCTCTAGATGCTTGAACATCCAGCTTGTAATGTTTGTGCGAAGGTGTGAAGTGACAATCATCCGCTTTACGCAGTTGCTTGTGCACGGTTAGCTCAGGATGTAGCCCCTGCTCTAGTTCAGGGTGAACTTCTCTGGAACAGTCTTTTATGCTGCTTCATACGCCTTCTTTATACACTTTGGCAATACAAGCTTTAGATGAGCTTGTCTTGACTGATAAACTATTTTTGCTTCTGTCTTCCTAAATGTGAAGACTGATGTCACAAAATGTGCCCAGGACATACATACGTAAGGTAACTCTCAATGTATTACTTCCTGGTAAAACATTTGATAAATAAATGTCTGTTATCGTTTGTTAAATTCTTAGAAATCTCACTAAATCCAGAGCAACGCCTCTTCTTTTTCTTCTAATCTCCAGGGATTAGGACTAAAGGACAGCAGACTGATTTAGTTATGTGAAATGCCGATACCACCTACAGGAGGAACTGGTTTACTGGTCCTAGTACCTTGTATCTTGGTGAAAAACAAGGTTCCTTACATGAGAGCATGTACTGGGTCTCCACAATACTTCCTGCCACCAAGAAACTTTATTTTATCCTTAAATCCAGATCCAAAAATTGCTCTGTAGGATCAAATTGAGACTTCATCAACACGTTCAAATAAATTCAGGTCCCATCTTGAAACTCTAATTTTTCTTTGTGGTCGTAACCGTTTGATGGCTTGTATAAAATGTATTACAAAATGATCCATTGCTAGGAATGTCTTTAACACTCTTTGGGATCATTAGTATTGGGGGAAATACATGCGCCAGTCGCGGCCCATGGTTTTCACCATAAAGCTCTTCTCGCCATAACAGCCAATGTCACGTTTCTTGCAGATATCCTGATCGCATCTAGTATTAGTCCTCTTACACATAATTCTGTATATGGCACATCAACTTTAGGGATTGTATCCCAATACTGTTGGTGAAATGGAAAAACATCTTAAGGAAACATTTAGATAATGCTATTTTCTTCCCCAGTTTCCGCTCAAACTCATGTCATTATTGATCATTTGTCTCAGAAAAGATATTTGTTTTCTTTGAACTTCCCTTAAAAATGTATATTGAATTCCTTAATTTCCATCATGTCGTTCACTGCATCAATAAGTGCTTCTAGCAACTCTATGTCAAATGCAGTATGCTGTTCTCCATCCTCACCGCCGTTTTCAGAACAGCCTTGTATCTTTTCGTCACATACACCTCCAAAGTCTGAATCACCAGAGGATGAGTTCAAGGCTTGATCCAGATTTCTAAGCAATCTAGTTCTCTTCTGGTTGATTATTATTGCTTCTGTTTTCGCAACAAGTACCCCTTCTGCAATCAATTATTGGAAAGAACACTGGTGGGTTTAATCCAGCACATAACTTGTACCATATGTCACTGGATTCAAATGCAAGCAACTTCAGAACATCATCACTTCCGTGTCGCAGCCCCAGGCACGTCTTCATTACATGCATGGCAAGACCTGTGCTTGATTTTTGCCTTTTTCTTTCTTCTGTAGGCTTGTGCTTTTCAAGTTATGCTACATGCATGCTGAAATAACAACAAACGAAGCACCCATGCATAAAAATAAAGCTCATCTATGGAGCCCTGGGTTTCCCTTACAGAATATTAGGTGGATGGTCCCTCCATCTCTAGTAATTTGGGCAGGCTACACCATCTAACGGGCTACAAAGTAGAGGGAAAGGCTCTCCATGCTGCACCACAACCTTAGCGGGACTCAGGAAGACTCCAGCACCCCCCGCCAGCAGCTGTCCCCTTCTTGTCTTCCTGCGGTCAGCCTCTCTGAATGTCAGTGTGTCTGCAGACAGACGCATGGGCCCACTGTTAATCCCATGGATGCCATGTCTAATATGGATCCAAGCCCTTGTAACCCAGCCTGCATCTCACCTGAGCTCCAGCGTAGATTCTAGAAAGACTGGAAGAGGTGTGACCCTTTTATAGGAAGTTATCTGAAGAGTCTCTGTCTTACTATAACCGAGTAGGAGTAGTTCCTGGTGGTGCTTACTGACGTGGGAATGAGTAGGAGTAGTTACCCGGTGGTGCTTACTGACGTGGGGATGAGTAGGAGTAGTAACACGGCGGTGCTTACTGACGTGGGGATGAGTAGGAGTAGTTACACGGCGGTGCTTACTGACGTGGGGATGAGTAGGAGTAGTTACACTGCGGTGCTTACTGACGTAGGGATGAGTAGGAGTAGTTACACGGCGGTGCTTACTGACGTGGGGGTGAGTAGGAGTAGTTACACGGTGGTGCTTAGTGACGTAGGGATGAGTAGGAGTAGTTACACGGCAGTGCTTAGTGACGTAGGGATGAGTAGGAGTAGTTACACGGCAGTTGCTTACTGACGTGGTGAGTAGGAGTAGTAGTTTACCACGGCAGATGCTACTGAGTGAGGGGAGAGTAGGAGTAGTTACCAGCGTGTGCTTAGTGACGTGGGGATGAGTAGAAGTAGTTACACGGCGGTACTTACTGGGACGTCTGGGATGAGTAGGAGTAGTTACAGCGGCGGTTGCTTAATGTGACGTGGGATGAGTAGGAGTAGTAGTTACACGGCGGTGCTATGACGTGGGGGGATGAGTAGGAGTAGGTACACGGCGGTGCTTACTGATGTGGGGCATGAGAGTAGAATAGTTAAACGGCGGTGCTTAATTGGACGTGGGGATGAGGAGTAGCTAGTTACACGGCGGTGCTTAGTGACATGGGGATGAGGAGAAGTAGTTACACGGCGGTGCTTACTGACGTAGGGATGAGGAGTAGAAAGTGGAGTGTTACACTGGCGGTGCTTAGTGAGTGGGGGATGAGAGTAGGTAAAGTAGTTAAAGGCGGTGCTTAGTGACGTGGGGGATGGGTAGAAGTAGTTACACGGCGGTGCTAAGTGACAGGGGATGAGTAGAAGTAGTTACACGGCGGGTGCTAGTGACGTGATGGCGAAGAGTAGGAGTTAGTTACACGGCGGTGCTTAGTGGTGAGGGGATGAGTAGGAAGTAGTTACACGGCGGTTGCTTAGTGGAGTGGGGATGAGTAGAAGTAGTTACACGGCGGAGCTTTACTGACGTGGGGATGAGTAGAATAGTTACACGGCGAGGTGCTTACTGAGGGGGATGAGGAGGTAAGTTACACGGCGAGGTCTGTTAGTGACGTGGGCGATGAGTAGAGTAGTTCACGGCAGGCGGTGGCTTACGAGTGGGGATGAGTAGGAGTAGTACACGGCGGTTGCTTACTGACGTGGGGATGAGTAGGAGTGTTACACGGGTGGTGCTTAGTGACCGTGGGGATGAGTAGAAGTAGCTTACACGGCGGTTGCTTACTGACGTGGGGGTGAGTAGGAGTAGTTACACGGTGGTGCTTAGTGACGTAGGGATGAGTAGGAGTAGTTACACGGCAGTGCTTAGTGACGTAGGGATGAGTAGGAGTAGTTACACGGCGGTGCTTAGTGCGCTGGGGATGGTAGACGTAGTTACACGGCGGCGCGTTGACTTAGCTGGACGTGGGGATGCGTAGAGGAGTAGTTAACGGCGTGATGTTACTGAGGGGATAGTAGTAGACACGGGAGGTGCTCTGAGGGGAAGGAGAAGTTAGTCCACGCGAGGTCTGTAGTACCGTTACACGGCGGGGGGCTTAGTGACATGGGGATGAGTAGGAGTAGTACACGGCGTGCTTATGAGTAGGGATGAGTAGGAGTAGTGTTACACGGGGTTGCTTATCTGACCGTGGGGATGAGTAGGAGTAGTTACACGGCGGTTGCTTACTGGAGTGGGGCTGGAGTAGGAGTATAGTTACACGGCGGTGCTTAGACGTGGGGATGAGTAGGAAGTAGTTACACGGCCGGGGCCGGTATACTGACGTGAAGGATGAGTAGGATGTTACACGGCGGGGCTTAGTGACGTAGGGATGAGTAGGAGTAGTTACACGCGCGGTTGGCTACTGACGTGGGGCATGAGTAGGAGCAGTTACACGGCGGGGTGCTTAGTGAGTGGGGATGAGTAGAAGTAGTTACACGGCGGTGCTTACTGACGTGGGGATGAGGAGTAGGACGTAGTCGTTACACGGCGGTAGTGATTAGTGACGTGGGGAGAGTGAGAAGTAGTTACACGGCGGTGTTGGTGCTTACGAAGTGGATGAGGAGTAGTTACAGGCGGGTTGCTATGACGTGGGGATGAGGAGTAGTTACGCGGCGGTGCCTTAGTGACGGGGGATGAGGAGAGTAGTAGTACACGCGCGGTTTGCATTAGAGACAGGGATGCGTAGTGGAGTTAGAATAGTTACACGGCCCGGTGCTTATGACGTGGGGAGAGTAGGAGTAGTTACACGGCGGATGCTTACGACGTGTGGGGATGAGGAGTAGGTACCACGGCGGTGCTTAGTGACGTGGGATGAGTAGAGTAGTTACACGGCGGGGGTTGCTTAGCTGACGTGGGGATGAGTAGAGTAGGTTACCGGCGGTTGTTACTGACGTGGGGTGAGGAAGTTAGTTACACGGCGGGGATTCTAGTGACGGGGGAAGTAGAAGTGGTACGGCGGGGTGCTTACGGACAGTGGGGATGAGTAGGAAAGTGTTACCGGCGGTGCCTTACTGACGTGGGGATGAGGAGTAGTTTATGTGACACGGCGTGCTTAGTCTGACCGTGGGAATGAGTAAAGAGTAGTTACACGGCGGTGCTTACGGACGTGCGGGAGAATAGATAGGGGCTAGAGTAGGAGGTGAGTAGTTCACGGCGGTGCTATGACGTGGGGATGAGTAGAAGTAGTTACACAGTGGTGCATTACTGACGGGGGGATGAGGAGTAGGTAACACAGGCGGTGCTAAGTGAGTGGGGCATGAGTAGAAGTAGTTACACGGCGATGCTTACTGATGTGGGGATGAGGAGGAGTAGTTACACGGTGATGCTTACTGATGTGGGGATGAGGAGGAGTAGTTACACGGCGGTGCTTAGTGACATAGGGATGAGTAGGAGTAGTTACACGGCTGTGCTTACTGACGTAGGGATGAGTAGGAGTAGTTACACGGCGGTGCTTACTGACGTGGGGATGAGTAGGAGTAGTTACACGGCGATGCTTACTGACGTGGGGATGAGTAGGAGTAGTTACACAGCGGTGCTTAGTGACGTGGGGATGAGTAGAAGTAGTTACACGGCGGTACTTACTGACGTAGGGATGAGTAGGAGTAGTTACACGGCGGTGCTTAGTGACGTAGGGATGAGTAGGAGTAGTTACACTGCGGTGCTTAGTGACGTGGGGATGAGTAGGAGTAGTTACACGGCGGTGCTTAGTGATGTGGGGATGAGTAGAAGTAGTTACACGGCGGTGCTTACTGACGTGGGGATGAGGAAGTAGGAAACGTAAAGTCGTTACACGGCGGTGCTTAGTGACTGTGGGGATGAGGAGAAGTAGTTAAACGGCGGTGTTTGACGTGGAGAAGTGAAGAGATAGGAGTAGTTACATGGCCCCGGGTTGCTTAGTGACGTGGGGGATGAGAGGTAAGCTAGTTAATGGCGGTGCTTAGTGACTGGGGGATGAGGTAGAAGTAGTAGTACACGCGCGGTTGCTAGTGACAGGGAGCGATGGAGTAGAATAGTTACAGCGGCCGGTGCTAGGACGTGGGGAAGACGTAGGAGTTAGTTACACGGCGGTTGCTTACGATGGTGAGGGAGATGGGAGGAGTAGTGTACCACGGCGGTTGCTTAGTGGACAGTGGGGATGCAGTAGAAGTAGTTACACGGCGGGTGGTGCTTACTGACGTGGGGATGAGTAGAAGTAGTTACACGGCGGTTGTTACTGACGGGGGGAGAGGGAAGTAGTTACACGGCGGGGTTAGTGACGTGGGGATGAGTAGAAGTAGGTCCACGGCCGGGCTTACGGAAGTGGGGATGAGTAGGAGTAGTACACGGCGGTGCCCTTAGTGAGTGGGGATGAGGAGTAGTTAGTATTACACTGGCGTGCTTACATGACGTGGGGAATGAGTAGAAAGTAGTTACACGGCGGTGCTTACGGACGGCTGGGGAGGAGTAGGAGTAGTTACACGGCGGTGCTTACTGACGTGGGGTATGAGTAGAAGTAGTTACACAGTGGGTGCTTACTGACGTGGGGGATGAGGAGTAGGTAACACGGCGGTGCTTAGTGAGTGGGGATGAGTAGAAGTAGTTACACGGCGGTGCTTACTGACGTGGGGATGAGGAGTAGTTACACGGCGGTGCTTAGTGACGTGGGGATGAGTAGAAGTAGTTACACGGCGGTGCTTACTGACGTGGGGATGAGGAGTAGTTACATGGCGGTGCTTAGTGACGTGGGGATGAGTAGAAGTAGTTACACCGCGCGGGGCTTAGGACAGTGAGGAGATGAGTAGAGTAGTTACAGGCGGTTTGCTTGATTGACGTGGGGATGAGTAGAAGTAGTTACAGGCGGTGCTTACTGACGTGGGGATGAGGAGAGTAGTTACACGGCGGTGCTTAGTGACGGGGGGATGAGTAGAAGGTTTACACGGCTGGTGCTTACTGACGTAGATGAGTAGGAAGTGTTACACGGCGGGTCTTAGTGACGTGGGGATTGAGTTAGAAGAGTAATGGCGTGCTTACTGACGTGGGTGAGAGTAGTACACGGCGGTGCTAGTGACGTGGGGATGAGTAGAAGTAGTTTTCACGGCGGTGCTTAGACGTAGGGATGGAGTAGGAGTAGTTACACGGCGGTGCTTAGTGACGTGGGGATGAGTCGAGAAGTAGTTTACAACGCGTTGGTGCTACTGACGTGGGGATGAGGAGTAGTTACACGGCGGTGCTTAGTGACGTGGGGATGAGTAGAAGTAGTTACACGGCGGTGCTTACGGACGTGGGGATGAGTAGAAGTAGTTACACGGCGGTGCTTACTGACGTGGGGATGAGTAGGAGTAG
>WSYH01010460.1:0-11382 GCA_036426205.1 Ascaphus truei | reverse complement strand
AGTAGTTACACGGCGGTGCTTACTGACGTAGGGATGAGTAGGAGTAGTTACACGGCGGTGCTTAGTGACGTGGGGATGAACAGGAAAGAAACATCCTTTTGCAGTTGGCCAATAAGGGGGCTATGACTCAAGGCTCTCAGGGGAGTATTATGACAACACGCTGCTCGTATGATTTACATCAATGTAAAAGGGGGCTTTGCTTTAACATTGCTCTGCTCACTTCCCTGGGTGATTAGGGCAGTGGTTATATGTGCAGTTAGGGGAAGAACTGTTCAGCACAATATTATAATGCGATGTGTCAGAGTTTTCATTTCTGTGTCAATTAAACATGTCAAGTTTGAGGTGGTGTTACCTCTGCCCTGAAGAGATCAGCATCAGATGAAAGAAACTCAGATAAACTCCCTATAATGTGAGCCTGAGCCAATTAAAACAAGGAAGCAAAGGAAGCTAATATGATGAAGTAGCCAGCACCATGAATGCTGTATGTAGAGGAAATGCGTGGCCAGCTCCAGTCCTCAAGGACCATCAACAGGCCAGGCATTAGGGATATCCCTGCTTCAGTCATTCTGACTGAGTCACTGAGTGAGCCACCGGTGCTGAAGCAGGGATATCCTGAAAACCTGACCATTTGGGGGTCTTGAGGACCAGAGTCGAGAACCCCCCAGTTAACCCTTTCTCTACTAGGTAATCCTACCATGCCCTGCAAAGCATTGCGTGCCTCTCCGGCAAAGGCAAGGCTCATTTACTCCACATTACAACATATGCGCAGAACAGCAGCTTCTGGGCTTCGAGCCACAATCCATTCTGACGTATGAAAGATGTATTGCCCTATTGCAATCCCTGTCTGTCACGTAACAATGCCTTAGTGACTCATCTAATCTACGAGACTTGGCTCTATAAATCGGCATTTAAGTTTCTCTGTTGCCAAAATGGATACCCTGGGGATGTCGGGGCCTTTGGTAAGCGTGGAGTCTTCTGCTCTTGTTACAAGGCTGAAACCCCCACAGCCGGCCCAGTACCATGCGGGAAGTCGTTACTTGTAACAGTGTGACAAAGTTCCCTTTCATCTCCGGGGAAGCAGGTTTTTCAGCCTCTCCTGGCTCTCGTAAGCAAAGGAACTATTTTGGGGTTAAACTAAAGAAAATTCCACTTTTCAAGGACTTGATGTCTCAATTTTCTTTACTGCAACTATATTTAAATATTTACTTCATGTGTAAAGAAAAAAAGCAAGAGGAAGCACAAGAACCACCTATTAACCCTGTGTTGTCCCGAATTGGGACTTGTCGTCCTCCTTCGCACCAAGGCTCTGTGCTGCAATGCTGCAATCGTTTCGATGTGTCTTCGGCTATTAACCAAAAGGTTGGTGGTTCGAGCCCCGTCTGTTTGTAATCTTCCATCTTTTCTGCCATTTCCTATAGGAGGCATCTAACGGCTCACTCTCTCTGAGACATTGTAACTGAATGTCGGCTATTCGGTATTAATTACCGCAGGGCGATTTTCTTACCACTGATCGCAGCAGGATTAGCGCAGAGGCCATGTTTAGTGTTCTTTTCGTTTTCAAAAATAATCACCTTTGAAGTGAAAATAATATTTATTTCGCTAGAAAACTGCAATTCATGTTATTGTCCTCAAACCACGGTGTGAAAATGGCAAGTCTCTGCACCCACATAGAAAATATATAACGGGGTACACGATGCTTGTGTGCACACACGGCCAAAGCACACCTAAATAGGAGCACAAAAACCGCACGCATGGAATCTCTGATTGGCTGGAATGGAAGATTGCGTGCGTGGGTGACAGAAATGCCTTCTTAGAAAACCCGTTTCACACCTGCTGGAAATCGAGGCAGGCAGCGCTCCTCCTTATCAACTAGATTTTGCAATGTACACAAACAGCTGGCGTATTGCCACAACAGAACAGCAACAATCAATTAGCACCAAAAGAAAAACCCACTTCACGGAAGAGAGGACATGCTGTACAAGACGAAAGCAGAGGGCCCGTTGCTAATGAAACAGTGCAATATTATATAATGTTACAATGACCAAGAAATGTACTTTAAAATGCAAAGCAGATACATTAGCGCCTATCTCTGCGATGCATTGCCCCAGCCTCTTTGCAAGAAGGGTGTGATGGGTGTGCTTCCCTTTTCTAACTATGAAGAAATACATCACCATGCTCCCCTGCCCTGTTAAAGACTGTACCACATATAGCTAGGTGCTCGTGCGGAGCACTGGGAACACCTCGTAAAAACCAGAGGGCAAGCACTGGACTCTGGGGGGGGGGGGGGGGGGTGCTTATTTGAAGGAGATCACAACATAAATTACCCTCTGCGGTAGGACCCCAATGGACCGATATCTATTGCTGGGGTTGAGCTTTTGCCGGCTTTACCTTTACAGAGCATATTTCATTGCAGGCTATATTTAGTTCAGTTATAGATCTCTATGCCAAAAGCCAGTTTACTCATGTACAAATACACCGTGTCCTGAGCAGTGTATAGCGTCGCACGCACGTTATTTCACATGGTGCCGATGCCATTCCCAGGGTTCTCATTCCTTTTATGGACTTGTTCCTGCCATGAAAACAGGTTGTGTAAATATGCAGACCACGATACTCCCTATGATGTCCTGTGACGCTGGGATTCGGAGAGGGGGTTACACAAGGCGCCATCAGTTCTGCATGATGAATGAAAAGGCGCAGGAAGAGCTGTTGCAAAGTGCACTTTTGTATCCCGCTTTTCAGTCAAGAGCTGCAACTGCGCTTTAATATTTAAAGTTCTATTTAAGAAAGGTAAAAGAAACAAAAACACCTTGGGCCCAGGTCCACAAAACGGTGCTAAGCTTGTGCATATGAATGGGATAGGGTTCCCAGGCGTCCAGCATAGAACCGGACAGTCCTGGATTTGGAGACACTGCCCAGTAAAAAATTACCGGTCATGTATGTGTATACCAGTATTACCTCTCTGCACATGTATGGGTATGCTGGTATTACCTCTCTGGACATACAGTATATGTGTATATCAGTATTACCTCTCTGGGCATGTATGTGTATATCGGTATTACTTCTCTGGACATGTATGTGTATACCGGTATTACCTCTTTGGGCATGTATGTGTCCGGTATTACCTCTCTGCACATGTATGTGTATGCTGGTATTACTCTCTGGACATGTATGTGTATATCGGTATTACCTCTCTGGGAGTATAAGTGTATACCGGTATTACCTCTCTGGACATGTTTGTGTACACCGGTATTACCTCTCTGGATGTGTATGTGTATACCAGTATTACGTCTCTGGACATGTTTGTGTACACCGGTATTACCTCTCTGGATGTGTATGTGTATACCAGTATTAGCTCTCTGGGCATGTATGTGTCCAGTATTACCTCTCTGGGCGTGTATGTGTATACCGGTATTACCTCTCTGGGCATGTATGTGTATACCGGTATTACCTCTCTGGGCATGTATGTCTATGCCGGTATTACCTCTCTGGACGTGTATGAGTATACCGGTATTACCTCTCTGGACGTGTATGTGTATACCGGTATTACCTCTCTGGGCGTGTATGTGTATTCCGGTATTACCTCTCTGGGCGTGTATGTGTATTCCGGTATTACCTCTCTGGGCGTGTATGTGTATGCCGGTATTACCTCTCTGGGCGTGTATGTCGGTATTACCTCTCTGGGCGTGTATGTGTATACCGGTATTACGTATCTGGGCGTGTATGTGTATACCGGTATTATCTTTCTGGGCGTGTATGTGTATACCGGTATTACCTCTCTGGGCGTGTATGTGTATACCAGTATTACCTCTCTGTGCGTGTATGTGTCCGGTATTACCTCTGTAGGCGTGTATGTGTATACCGGTATTACCTCTCTGGGCGTGTATGTGTATACCGGTATTATCTTTCTGGGCGTGTATGTGTATACCGGTATTACCTCTCTGGGCGTGTATGTGTATACCGGTATTATCTTTCTGGGCGTGTATGTGTATACCGGTATTACCTCTCTGGGCGTGTAGTGTTATAGGTACTGGTATACCTCTCTGGGTGGTGTGTATGCTGTACCGGTATGACCTCTCTGGGCGTGTATGTGTATTACAGGTATTACCTCTTGGGCGTGTATGTGTTATACGGTATACCTATCTGGGCGTGGATGTGTATACCGGTATTATCTCTCTGGACTTAGTGATCTGACTGGCTTGGGGGGGGCCGCAGGATTTCCCCATGCACGAGAGAGCAGGGCTGTTGTTAGGGGGCTGGCAGCTTCTCATCCTGACTGGCTGCTGCTGGGTAATGCAGCCAATCATAAGAAGGTGTCAGGAGCCTGGGGGTGGGGCCAAGGGAGGAGGAGGGAAACCGCATGGAGCAGAGAGGTGTGTGTGTAGCTCGAGCGTTGTTTGTGCGTTTATTGTGTATATATCCAAGCCTGTCTCACCTTTCACACCTGTGCCCAGTATAATGGAGCAGCAGCCGCGGGCACCCTGGATTGGAGAGTAACGACGTGCTGAGGCCTTGCACCGTTTCCTGGATCAGGCCTTAAGTAACAGTTATGATTTTTTCTGTTTTACAATTTCAATTGTTTAAATGTAAATGAAAGCGAAGGATCAAAACTACTAACAAACATGGTAACAAACCTGAATCAGTGTATCTTTAGAACATGGAATACCAGCGGAAAACCTACAGGCTGGTAACTGTGATAGTGTCAGTTGGGGGTACTATGCACAGAAGCCCCACTGCATTCACTATCGCAGTTTAATGAATAAACCCCCAATCTTATTGCCGTTTGGAATAATGGGAAGGTGATCGTGAATATGTAATTATGTGTTAATTAGTAAGCTCCTAAATGATAAAGCAGAACATTGTATGCCTTGCCATGTAGAAAGGAGGAAAATAACCTTGCAAACAGACTCCACCTCTGTCTGCATCGTTCACTACTGCCGGCAGCCTTCCAGAACCAGGGTTCTGGCCCTGTGACAGGTGAGCGGGGACGGGGGTTCTGGCTGGTGACAGGTGAGCTGGGACAGGTTTCTGGCTGGTGTGACAGGTGAGCTGGGACAGGTTTCGGCTGTGTGACAGGTGAGCTGGGACGGGGTTCTGGCCCTGTGACAGGTGAGCTGGGACTGGGTTCGACCCTGTGACAGGTGAGCTGGGACTGGTTTCTTACCCGTGACAGGTGAGCTGGGACTGGGTTCTGGCCTGTGAAAGGTGAGCTGGGAGGGTCAGGCCTGGGACAGGTGGCTGGGACTGGGTTCGGCCTGTGACAGGTGAGCTGGGACTGGTATGACCCTGTGACAGGTGAGCTGGGACTGTTTCTGCCCTGTGACAGGTGAGCTGGGACTGGTTTCTGGCCCTGTGACAGTGAGCTGGGACTTCTGGCCGTGACAGGTGAGCGGACTGGTTTTGGCGTGGACAGGTGAGCTGGGATGGGTTCAGGCCGTGTGACAGGTGAGCTGGGACTGGGTTCTGACCCTGTGACAGTGGAGCGTGGGGTGGGACGGGTTCTGAACCGGTGACAGGTGAGCTGGGGATGGGTTCTGAACCTGTGACAGGTGAGCTGGGACTGGGTTCTGGCCGTGTTGGACAGGTTGAGGCTGGACTGGGTTTTGACCCTGAGACAGGTGAGCTGGGACTGGGTTCTTGCCCTGTGACAGGTGAGCTGGACTGGGGTCTGGCCGTTGTGACAGTGAAGCTGGGACGGACGGGTTTGGCCTGTGACAGGTGAGCTGGGACTGGGTTGGCCGGGTTGTGACAGGTGAGATGGGGACTGGGTTCAGGATGTGTGACAGGTGAGCTGGGACGGGGTTTTCTGGCCCTGTGAAGGTGAAACTGGGACTGGTTCTGGCCATGTGACAGGGAGCTGGGACTGGGTTCTGGCCCTGTGGACAGGTAAGCTGGGACTGGGTTCGGCCGTGTGTGACAGGTGAGGCTGGGACGTGGTTTCTGACCCTGTGACAGGTAAGCTGGGAGGGTTTGGCCGTTGTGACAGGTAAGCTGGGACGGTTTCTGACCCTGTGACAGGTAAGCTGGGACTGGGTTCTGGCCGTGTGACAGGTGAGCTGGGACTGGTATCTGGCCCTGAGTTGGGTGAGCTTGGACTGGGTGCTGGCCCTGTGACAGGAGCTGGGTGGTTTTGACCTGTGACAGGTGAGCTGGGGGATGGTTTATGACCAGTGTGACAGGTGAGCTGGGACTGGTTTCTGACTGTGTACAGGTTGAGCTGGGACTGGGTTCTGACCCTGTGACAGGTGAGCTGGGACTGGTTTCTGGCCCTGTGACAGGTGAGCTGGGACTGGGTTCTGACCCTGTGACAGGTGAGCTGGGACTGGGTTCTGGCCCTGTGACAGGTGAGCTGGGACTGGGTTCTGACCCTGTGACAGGTGAGCTGGGACTGGTTTCTGGCCCTGTGACAGGTGAGCTGGGACTGGGTTCTGGCCGTGTGACAGGTGAGCTGGGACTGGGTTCTGGCCCTGTGACAGGTGAGCTGGGACTGGGTTCTGACCCTGTGACAGGTGAGCTGGGACTGGTTTCTGGCCCTGTGACAGGTGAACTGGGACTGGTTTCTGGTCGTGTGACAGGTGAGCTGGGATGGGTTCAGGCCGTGTGACATGTGAGCTGGGATGGGTTCAGGCCGTGTGACAGGTGAGCTGGGATGGGTTCAGGCCGTGTGACAGGTGAGCTGGGATGGGTTCAGGCCCTGTGACAGGTGAGCTGGGACTGGGTTCTGGCCCTGTGACAGGTGAGCTGGGACTGGTTTCTGGCCCTGTGACAGGTGAGCTGGGACTGGGTTCTGACCCTGCGGCAGGTGAGCTGGGACTGGTTTCTGGCCCTGTGACAGGTGAGCTGGGACTGGGTTCTGACCCTGCGACAGGTGAGCTGGGACTGGTTTCTGGCCCTGTGCCAGGTGAGCTGGGACTGGGTTCTGGCCGTGTGACAGGTGAGCTGGGATGGGTTCAGGCCGTGTGACAGGTGAGCTGGGATGGGTTCAGGCCCTGTGACAGGTGAGCTGGGACTGGGTTCTGGCCCTATGACAGGTGAGCTGGGATGGGTTCAGGCCCTGTGACAGGTGAGCTGGGACTGGTTTCTGACCCTTTGACAGGTGAGCTGGGACTGGTTTCTTGCCGTGTGACAGGTGAGCTGGGACTGGGTTCTTGCCGTGTGACAGGTGAGCTGGGACCGAGTTCTATTAACATGAGGGGTAAAGGAAAGAACTCTGCGACTGAAAGATCTGAGCGCTCTGAAAGCTCCACTTTATAGTCTGAGGTGATTCTTAAACTGCACCAAATGAGGATCTGGATCAGCTAAATGCACTTCTATAGACTTCAAAGTGTACAAAACTGAAGCCACTAAAACCAATACAACCTTCCAAAGAGAGAGACTCACCCCGGGAGAGATGACAGGTGGGTTACTATTATATATCGCTCCAAAAGCTGTTTCCTTGCCATTCTCTAATATAAAACACAGTGCTGTATATGCAACTTACACCGTGCTAAGAACTTACAGTCTGATGTTCTGCGCTGGCGGTACAGGCGCTGGCTCCTAAATCAGATTCTCTCACTTCAACCAATTTCCACAGCTCACCATAATAATAATAATAATACTAATACTAATAATATGTTTTCTTGTATAGATCTGACAGTGTGCGCATCGTTGTGTGTTTAAGTTGTAAATTGAACAGGTCTATGTTCTTTCAAGACTTCAGCTGTCCCACATTTTAATCTAGTTTCAAACTGTTACATATGCCCATAATATATATTATCTCTAACTGTCCGTGAAATGTCTTTAAATATAACGTATAACCTCTGTTCATTTAATGTAACCTTGTATTGTTATCATAACTGTGCCCAGGAAATACCTGAACACGAGAGGTAACTCAATGTATTACTTCCTAGTAACACAGAACACACCCTCCTAAAACAAAAAAAGAACCAGGGATCTTCATACAAAAAAAAAAAGAGCATTTTGAATCCACACAGATCAATGTTTCGGTCAAACACACTGACCTTCACACTGACCTTCACACTGACTGTCCAGGTGACAAAGGTCAGTGTGTTTAACCGAAACGTTGATCTGTGTGGATTCAAATCTCTTTTCTTTTGTATAAAGACCTTTGAGTGCCAGTTCTTTCTTGTTTTAGGAGGGTGTGTTCTGTGTTATAGGTCTCCTCTGCGGGGGATGATCACTGAGATCACCTGAGGCAGTCACATAAATCCAGCGAGTGCACCTCCTTACTTTCTTCTTACTCTCTAGTAAAACATTTTATAAATGAATATGCAGACTTTGTTGCACACAGAATTCCAGACCCAAAGAGCTTACGTTTCGTGCCAGAGAAACAGAAAGATTGAGCGACTTGCCCAAGGTCACAACCAGACACTCCGTGATATTAACTCCTGCAGCCCCAGGCCACAGTACACAGCTCCTACCGTGAGTGGGCGCTCACAAGGGGAGGACCTTGCTTGCAAGTCCGATCAGTGAAAGGAGTTATCATGGTGGTGGCTGCAATTACGTTTTGGGGTCCTTCCTTTACTAGAAATATTACCAAAACAACGACCCTTTCACCCATGTGATGGTGAGAATTTGGCGTTTATAACCCTTTTGCTGGCTTCTGGGGTCCGCACAGTGAACTACAAGTCCCTCTAGCAGCTGTGGTACTCATTATAACTCTCCAGCTCCACTTTAGTCTGTCTTGCTTTCTGTTTTGTACACATGCACATGGAAGAGGTGCTCTCCACATTATGAATAACTGCAGGGGGAGGTGAAAACCAAAACAAACAGTGCCGAGATTGCTGACCGCTTTCGAGATGTCGTAACCGCTGCTGCACTCAACGTGAAAGTGACTGAAGGTGACAGGCAAAATAAAGACCATGGCTGTGATTACTGAGAATTTTCTTTGTAAGTTCTCCGGTGTCAGGCTTTGATGTTTAGTAAATGTTTCAGGTCGACCGATGAACCCGAAACCTCGCTGTCAGGAACATTTAAAACGTGGCACGCAGGGATGGCGTCTGCCTGGTGTCACGACGGGTGAAAAAGTTAAATCCATGGAAAGAACAGGGAATCTGCTTTGCTTTTGGGAATGTTGGGGGGAAATGCAGCAGCGACTCCAAAGATGCAGGGAGCCTGACACTTTACTTTCTTTTTAAATAGACTGACATCTTAAAATATAAACATATATAAACATATAACTCACTGGTTCTTTAAAAATAGTAAACTACAGGGTAAGCCCACGGTTAGGTATGTGACATGGGGGGAAGGGGAGGAGGGTAAGGAAATAAGCACAAAAAAGGGTATTTTGGTTTGAGTAAGTGGAACTGCACCTCTAATCTAAAACATTCTGGGCCTAAAGTAATGCAAAGGTGCAGTGTTTCTCCTAACTAAAGCGAATACATGGCAGCGATGTGTTTTATGGGCTAAATGTAGTTGGAACATTATAATATAACCAGAAAAAGCTTCATTGTATTAAAAAGTATATTTTTAAATGTTTCATGTTTCCATGGTAACCAAGTGTTTTGAATGAAGAGTTTTTTTTTAATTATCTTTACCTAATGTAATTATTATTTGTGGAACCTTTATATGTAAATGCAAATTCCCAGGCGTCACTTTCTCCATTTGTTCTATTGTGTAAAGTAATTGTGATGTGACCATTAGCTAAACAGCGTGAAAATAAAAACACAAAGAGGTTTCACTTCAGGGACTGGACCTCCGCACAGAACCCGGACACATCGGAAAGATGCTGCCAGCTTCATGTTCAGTAGTGACACATTACTCTTGTTGATTTCATCTCTCCTGAACTATATACATTCTACAAAGACAGGAACCAAAAGTATACAAGCGGCATCATTTTAATGTCACAATCCTTCCTCACTTTTTTTACCCCCAAATATTTCTAATTACTAGATGTGGACAAAATAAATATCCTGGCACTCCGGCGGTCTTAGTGAAGAAAGAAGATGTTTATTGGAACACATTGGTCAATGTTTCTGTCGAAGCAGTTGGACCGAAACGTTGATCCTGTTCCAATAAACATCATTTTTCTTCATTAAGATAGCTGGAGTGCCTGGATATTTCTCTGTTTGCTATATACAAGTCTCCCTCCTGGTTACTTGATCTTATGTGCACACGTGGCAGGACTGAAGTACCGTGAGTACTCCTAACCTTGCTTAATTACTAGATGTAACAGCAGCCGTGGCGCTGTATGTCACAAGTAACCACTGATGGAAAGGATGCTCCCATCAGTGATGCAGAAGACAATTCTGAAAAGGAATGGTTTCTATTGATACCAATGAGAATAGCAGCAGAACTCCTCACAGCTGGACGCGCCTGCAGCTGGGTGCAGAGCAGTGATGCTAATTCCCCAGCAGTGCGCTGCAGGCCTGTCCAGCTGTGCAGCGCTCACGCACGTACCTTTCTTACATCGGAACTCTTTGGTTCGGTGGTCCAAGTGATGATTCTGGAAACGGCCAGCCGCGTCTCGCTGGAATTCACAAAGTCCGTCGGGTCCATCTGTCGGGCCAGCAATTCTATGTACTTCAGTATTGCAACTTTTACCTTAGGAAACAGTAAAAAAGGATGTCAAACTATCGCTACTATGCAGCAATACAGGGTCTGATGTAGATGAGAGACCAGCAGCAATTAAAAAACATTTTGGTTGTTAAAGAAACATATGTATCCATCTATATGCGTGTGCGCGCATCCATCTATATGCGTGTGCGCGCATCCATCTATATGCGTGTGCGCGCATCCATCTATATGCGTGTGCGCGCATCCATCTATATGCGTGTGCGCGTATCCATCTATATTGCGTTCGTGCGCGGCATCCATCTATATGCGTGTGCGCGACCACTACGTCGGACCCATCTATATGCGTGTTGCGCAACTCCATCTTATGGTTAGTGGGCGCAGTGTCCATCATGATTAGGTGTAGTGCGCGTATCCATCTATAGATTTCGTGTGCGGATCATCTATATGGTGTGCGCGTATCCATCTATGAGCGCTGTTGGAGCGTATCATCCTATATGGTTGTGCGGATCCATCTATATGCGTGTGCGCGTATCCATCTATATGCGTGTGCGCGTATCTATCTATACGTGTGTGCGCGTATCCATCTATATGTGTGTGCGCGTATCCAATGTAATTGATGGACAAGGGCACACGGATTTCAATCATAAAGAATTTATTGCACACACAGTGTGTATTCTATGGCACAATAAATTCTTTATGATTGAAATACGTGTGCTCCTGTCCATCAATTACATTGGATATATTGGATGAAATGCAGGTCTTCCCTGGGACTAAGGAGCACCGGTAATGTATCACAAGTTATTGTATTGTTTCTTTGGTGTGCAGCAAACATCCTTACCTGTGCGTGTATACACACACATGCGTATATAT
>WSYH01010459.1:0-23175 GCA_036426205.1 Ascaphus truei | reverse complement strand
CTCTATGTGGAGTGGTCAGATGAGTGCTGTCTTGTGGAGTGGTAAGAGAGTGCTTCTCTGTTGGAGTGGTAAGAGAGTGCATCTTGTTGAGTGGTAGAAGAGTGCTTCTCTGTGTGGAGTGGTAAGAGAGTGCTTATCTATTGTGGAGTGGTAAGAGAGTGCTTCTTGTGTGGAGTGGTAAGAGAGGCTTCTCTGTGTGGATGGTAAGAGAGTGCGATTATGTGGAGGTTAAGAGAGTGCTTCTCTGTGTGGAGTGGTAAGAGATGCTTCTATTGTGGAGTGGTAAGAGAGTGCTTATCTATGTGGTGGAGTGGTATAGAGAGTGCTTCTCTGTGTGGAGTGGTAAGAGAGTGCTTTCTCTGTGGGTGGTAGAGCAGTGCTTCTATGTGGAGGGTAATGAGAGTGCTTCTCTATGTGGGAGGTGGTAAGAGAGTGCTTCTCTATGTGGTTTAGGTGGTAAGAGAGTGGTCTGAGTGAAGAGAGTGCTTCTCTGTGGAGTGGTAAGAGAGTGCGTATAGTTCCATCGGAGAGGCATTGCTTCCACATAGATTGTAAGCTCTTTGACCAGGACGACTCCCCAGTGTTGCTATTCTATTTCGTTCCAGAGTTGAAACAGAAACCATCTCTTCCCCTGTAAATGGTGCTAACCTTCTGATTTCACCCTCACCAAACCTTAAAACGCGCCCCTCAAATAAAGCATTGCAACACGCCTGCACTCACAGCTATTGCCCACACCCACCGTCACTCTACCACCCACTGTGACCAAGCACTGCCATCTACAGCACTTATTCCATCACCCGCTGTCTCTGTAAGTTCCCATATACCTCTAGGCCTCAGCCGCTCCCTGCGGCGCGCTGAGGCGCGGGGAAAGCGGGTGGCTTTCCCTGGCCTTGCGGTGCTTAACGCACCGCTGTAGCGGGACGTGGGGGCTGGCCGGGGCCGGGCGGCGTCACTGGCGGGGGCGGGCCAGTGACTCACGGAGCTGGTCGCCCTATCGTGCGAACCGCTCACGTGACCGGCCTGTCGCGCCGGCAAGCGGGGGAATTTTAATTCCCTAAGACTTGCGCGCAGGTGAGCCCCTACTAAAGCCGCTCTAATTGCGGCTGTAGGGGCTCAGTGCTTGAGCGGGAGCGCGCGTCAGCACGCTTCAGCAAGCAAGCGCTAAACAGTGGCGAGGCCTTAGAGTGTAAGCTCTTCGGGGAGGGATTTCCTTCCTATTGTCTGATTTTGCTGCCGCTTATTGTATTATTATAATTCCCTGCACTGTATTCTTTGTGAGACACCGAGTACACTTTTGGGCGCTATATAAATAAATTTGTATGTCTGGTGTAATATACGCTGTGCTCGGCGCTGGCGCCGCGTGAATAAAATAATGCACCAATGTGCAGGTTTGTAGTAACTGGCGCTACGCACAACTGTCCACACCGCTCAGGGTGGGGTAACATGGGGGTACATGCACAGGGCGTTGTGGGTGAGTTATTCTGTTTAGGGATAGTCAATCCAGTCCCCAAGGTGTCACCAACAGGCGCAGGTAATAAGGAAATCCCTGCTTCACACAGGGGGCAGTCACGCTTCCCCAGCAGTGACAGGATCATTTCGATTCTTATTATCCCCGTCCCCAGCATTAAAGAGATGAAAAAAATAACCATTTTCCAAAACCATGTTTTATTGCATGTAGTGCAGAGCTTTAGTATTGTGGAGATCGTAGTTCTTCCAGTTGCAGGGCTAACCCCAGAATGCTTTGCAAGAGCATGTCTCTAGTGTCCCGCGTGTGCTTCTCGCCCTCCTACGCCCGCTGTTGGTCACGTTCAGATAAATGGCTCCGCAGCAGCGTCCCGGCTGGCAAGAGAGGGGCTGAGGAAAACGTCCAGCACACTGGCCCCACGGTGCGGATAGGGGCCAGGCAGATGTCGACACAGCTGGATACACGGCCTGGCGCACATGCGGGGGAACAGAACATCACAACCAGCTCCCGTGACACGGGCAGCGCCACCCAGTGCCAGGCTTTCCATTCGGAGATGGCTGGGGCAGTGGGGAATGGGGGGGCAGTGGGGAAGGGGGGGACGGGGAAGGGAGGGGAATGGGGGAGGATGGGGAATGGGGGAGGGAAGGGAAATGGGGATGGGGAGAAGGAATAGTGGGGATGGGGGGACAGTGGGGGGAATGGGGGAGAAGGGAATAGGGGCGTTGTGGGGAATGGGGGCAAGGGGAATGGGGGCCGGGAATGGGAGAAGGGAATAGGGGGTTAGTGGGGAATGGGGGGACAGTGGGGAATGGGGAGGAGAAGGGATAGGGGGTTAGTGGGCGAATGGGGGGCATGGGAATGGGGGACAGGGGCAATGGGGAGAAGGGATGGAGGTTAGTGGGGAATGGGGGACAGTGGGGAAGGGGAGTGAGAAGGGAATAGGGGGTAGTGGGAGGGGAATGGGGGTAGTTGGGAATGGGAACGGGGGATACCCTTTTAACCCTTGACAAAATACACTGCCACTTCCATGGTTCACTACATACCTCCAGCTGTACCTATCAGCAGGGACTGTACCTATTCTGCGGGAATGCGCCTATTTCTTGTTCCTGCACATTTTTAAACCAGGTGTAACTATCGCACTTCTTTCTGCCATGTGAGAGAGGAGCGCCCCATGCACTCCCATTGGATGAGATCAGAGAGCGCCCCACTGGCTGTCTCCCATAGATGAAGCTCGGAGAAGCCCCCACTTCTGTCTCATTGGATGAGCTCAGAGAGAGCCCCACTCTGTCTCCCATTGGATGAGCTCAGAGGAGCGCCCACTTCCTGTCTCCCATTGGATGAAGCTCGGAGGAGCGCCCCAATGCCTACCTCCCATTGGATAAAGCTCAGAGGAGCACCCCACTGCCTGCCTCCCATTGGATGAAACTCAGAGGAGCACCTCACTGCCTGTCTCCATTGGATGAAGCTCGGAGGAGGCCCCACTGCTGTCTTCCATTGGATGAAGCTCGGAGGAGCGCCCCATGCCTGTCTCCATGGATGATAGTCGGAGGAGCGCCCATGCCTGTCTCCCATTGGATGAAGCTCGGAGGAGCGTCACTGACTGTCTCCATCGGATGATGTCGGAGGAGCACCTCACTGCTGCTCCCTTAGATGAAGATCGGAGGAGCGTCCCACTGCCTGTCTCCATTGGATGAAGAGCGGAGGAGCGCCCCACTGCCTGTCTCCCATTGGATGAAGCTCGGAGGAGCACCTCATTGCCTGTCTCCCATTGGATGAAGTTCGGAGGAGCGCCTCACTGCCTGTCTCCCATTGGATGAAGCTCGGAGGAGCGCCTCACTGCCTGTCTCCCATCGGATTGTGTCGGAGGAGCGCCCCGTTGCTTGCTCCCATTGGATGAAGCTCGGAAGGAGCGCCCCGTTGCTTGCCTCCCATTGGATGAAGCTCGGAAACCTTCAGCTAGTTTACAGCAGCGTATAGATAAATGATCACGGCGGGTTATAGGGACGTTATCCCTATTTCTAATTATTCAGATATTAGTACATAGAAATATAGCCGAAAAAAAACAAGTGTTTTATGGGAAAAAAAATTATTTGCATACAATACGCTGCAGGTGTTACGATGCTTCTTAGGCCTCGGCCATGTTACTTGCTTGCTGGCGGAAGAGCGCTGAGGCGCGCTCCCGCTCAGCAATGAGCCCCTACAGCTGCAATTAGAGCGGCTTTAGTAGGGGCTCGCCTCGCTTCCGCAATGCGCGGAAGCGCAGGTCTTGGGGAATTTAACATTCCCCGCCTTGCCGGCGGACAGGCCGGTCACATGAGCGGTTCGCCCAATGAGGGCGAACCAGCTCCGGACGTCACTGCCCCGCCGGCCAGTGAAGCGCCGCCCCCTGACGGCCCGTTGACAGCGCGAGCGGTAAGCAACGCAAGGCCAGGGAAAGCACCCGCTTTCCCTGCGCCTCAGCGCGCCAGCAGGGAGGCTGGCCGAGGCCGTACGAAGTTTTCACTTGAGTGTAAGCTCCTGTTCCACATTCGGTGGTGCAGCTATAGTGTACCTATGTCCTGTCCCCGGTGTGGAAAGGACTGTCCCTACAGAGCAGCGGCTCCCAAGCCAACTGCACTCCACACATGGGGACAGCCTGTTCGCTGTACTCTTACTGATGCACCATGGAATGCTGGGAGTCGTAGTCCTGCCCTTGAGGTAGCGCTATACTCTGCATAGACATGGGACTACCAGGCCAGAATTCCTTGTGTTCCAGGTGTCCTTGCTCAGGCATCACCTGCCCAGGTAACCTCAGTGCAAGCTAGTGTGGACTAGTGACCTCTCCTTGCCCTGTATTGGAGGTCAGAGATAGGCCGGGGGGCTCTCACTGTGTATAAGGGCAGATTACCCCATGAGTTTCACCCTGACAAAAAGAACAGATGGAGGATTGCCCCTCCTAATTCCCACTTGCCTCGACCTGATACAGTAAGACTGGCCACGATTGAGCCACCTGTGCTGAAGCAGGGATATCCTGCAAATCTGATCTGTTAGTGGCCTTGAGGGACTGAAGTTGGATATCTGATTATAGGCTTCAGGGAGGAGGGGGGGGTTATGGTATGGTATGAGCGGGGGGGGGGGGCGGTTACCATATGTGCAGACCACCCAGGAAGTGCGAAGAGGATCCCGGACAGCAGGGACACAGGGCACGGCGCACAAAGAAGGGGAGGACGCGGTGGTAACACCAGAGCTTGGACGAGATCGAACAGGATGTCGCTCCAGGTCCAGACCTTGTCGAAGCTGTGTGAAACGATGCCGGCTCGCCAGGACGTCGGAGAAATCCCCTGCGCGGAGATCACAATCATCAGGGAATGTACACACCTGTGCAGCTGACAAACCAGTGTACTCAGGCACAGCCTACATCAGGGGTGTGGTGTGTGTGTGGGGGGGGGGGGGGGGGGGGGAGGGGGGGGGGGGTGGGGTGTGATAGGGTGGGGAAAGAGGGAGAATCCTCTTTTGATAACACTTTATTTCTTTAAAGCTCAATTATTTATTGCAGTTTAGATATAAATTAATATTCTATGCTTAGGCTCTGCATTATTCTGTACAAAAAAACACCACTGTATATAAAATTATATACAGTGTTATAATATCTCTCTCTCAGATGTGTTGGTTTGTACCTTGAGATGCTTGTTGATACCTCGGGGTCCCGCGTGTCCAGTCTGGGTGGGTTCTCCATGCAGATTGTGGATTTGGAGGCAGCATGCAGATATTTGGTCATGTCGAGGTCCATGGACAATCACTCAGATATTTTGTCTTGGAGCATCTCAGGGTTAAGGGCGGAGTAGTGAGCCAGTGACCAGTGCATGGGACCAGTGAGCTGCAGCCGCACTCTACAGACCCCACACGCACCTAAAGCCACCACTCTCTTTCTCTCTAACTCTCCACTCTGTATGTTCTCTTTCTCTAGGTCTGGTCACTCTCTTATATTTATATATTCTATTTTCCCTCCCTGTCTCTCTATTCTCAAGAGAAGAGCGGTGGATAAGATGTCACTCTCTCCTCTCTTCTCTGAGCCCTGACACTTCTCTGTAACATGCCAAACCCGACTGTCACTGGAGATATAAATACTGCACGGACCCTCCTCGCAACCCAGCTGTGCTGGATTAACTGCCCCTCGCCCCACCAGTCCGGGGGGTATCTTCGTCTCTCCACCATTATTATCCATTATTTGTAAAGCGCCAACATATTCCACCGCGAGGTACAAAGGGGGGACGCAAGAGATGTGATCATCACAAGTTACATACTAATAAGCACAAATGGATACAAAGCGGTATCTAGGACCCTGATCCCAAGAGCTTACAATCTAGAGGGCGAGCAGTATCATTAGCATTGCCCAAATAGTAGTAATGGCAGCGTTTGTAATCATGACCCGTATCTGCCAAAGGGTAAAGAATTCCATGTACAAATACTAATAATAATACTTCAAAGTAAGATTGAGGCCTGAAAGCTGCAAGAAGAAACCGCTTAGAAAATTCCGAGCAGACAAAGCAGGGAGCGCCGCGATCGCCGAGACCGAGAGAACAAGACGGGGAGCATGCAGCGCGGGGAAAGGTGATCCATAAAACGCGTAACTGGAGAGGTACGAGGAAAATTATTAACCCCTTTCAGGCCAGAGGGCGCCACCACCCATTCCTTTGCCTGGCTCGCCCCCAATGTCTTGTTGGCAATGAAAAGCAAGCTGGTTATCAGGTGGGGGATCTGCTGCCCTCTCGTGGATACTAGCAAAACAGACCCTCTTCCCTGAGATCAACAGTATATGCGCGGCGCGAGTAGGCCGCGTCCACCTTCCGTGACTGCGCACGCGACGCGAACAAAAGGCCGTACCTCTATGAGGCAGACCATAGAGCGCGCAAACTGCACGCACGTTTTTGGGGAGCAGAGTACAATTTTTTTTTATTTTGTCGCGCAACGGATGCGTCACGTGAGCGGTTCAGCCAATGCGGCAACCGCTCCCGTGATGTCACGGCCACGCCCCCCCATCGCGTCTCCCTCTCCAAAAAAGGCCACGGATCGCCCTGGGGCAGGCGCACGATGCCACGCGCTCCTGCTATATCCGGCCGCGGAGACGGAGCGCGTGGTTGGGTCGATGAGCATCCGTGGCTTTGGGATGGGGAGGACGCGATGGGAGGGTCGGCCGTGACATCACAAAGCTGGTTCGTCCTCATGGCTGAACCCGAGTCATGTTATTGGTGAAAAAAGTGATTTAAACGGCGCAAAAAACTTAAAAGGTGATCACTGTAAATTAGCGAAGTGAATACAACACTCTTAAAAATGAATGAATTAAACGTGCACGTATTATAGTATCTTACACATAAAATATTGTGAAATATAAAACAAAAATGTGGTGAAAAGAATAAGAACGTTTAACCCCCTGACCGCGATATGTTTGCACTGTCCCTCAGGCCGCAGAGGACGCGCAGAACGCAGAGGGCTTAGATTAAATTGCTTTAATGTGATTTAACTACAATGAAGGGGACCTGTTAACGATGTGAAGCGAGTTTGTTGCTCCTATAGAAAGATGCAATGTTTGTTAATCGGGCTATTAGGTAAATGAGCCAAAAGAATTCATCCCCAATCAAGAAGGAGGGCGGGTAACCATAACCCGCGAAATAACGTCTAGGTCTATCTATATGTCCTACCCGACCCTGGGCATGTACTCCCGGGGGGGGGGGACCGGGGAAAATATCAACTTATATTCAGTTTGTATATATTATATTGCACAGGTGCCCCCTCCCCCCCCACTTCTATCCCCCTGATGCTAGATAATTATTTGCAGCTCGGACCAGGCCTGGCATTAGGTGGCGCTCACAGAGTGTGTATGCAGCAACCCTGGTGGACCCAGGCAAAGTACTTAAGGGGAATTCTAGCAGGGTCCATGTAATAATATCCATGTTCAGACAGGTGATTGGGGAGGGGAGGGGAGGTCCTCGGTGATGGCGGGCGGGAGGGGGTGTAAGGGGAATGGGGGAGGAGGGGGGTCCCGGCGTGGTGGCAGGGGCGGGGGAGGGGGGGGGAGGGGTCCATGGTGATTGGGGCGAGGAGGGGGGTCCCTGAGTGATTGGGAGGGGAGGGGGGTGGTCCCTGAGTGATTGGGGGGAGGGGTCCATGGCCAGGAACATGGGAGAGAGTCTGTGCAGAACAGAGTGGCGGGCGCGCCCTGTTGGGGACCCCCGCGCCTGTTGGGGGCTGCTGCTGCTGCCTGAGCCCCCCCTGGGAAGAAGTTATGTGACTTCTGGCGCCCCCCTATACCAGCCCCTGCATGGACCAGACATGAGGAATGAGGTAAACACACCCACCTGAGGAAAAGGGTAACACACCACACATGAGGAATAATGGTAATACACACCCACCGAGGAATAAGGTAACACACCACCTGAGGAATAAGCTAACACCCCACCGGAGGATAAGGTAACACACCACCTGAGGAATAGGTAACACCCAACCTGAGGGAATGAGGTAACACACCACCTGAGGAATAAGGTAACACCCCCACCCTGAGGAATAAGGTAACACACCCACCTGAGGAATAAGGTAACACACCCACCTGAGGAATAGTAGGTAACACCCCCCCCGAGGAAATGGTACACCAAGAGGTGAGGTAACACCCACTGAGGAAAGTAGGTAACAACCCCACGAGGAATAGGGTAACACCCACACCATGAGGAATAAGGTACACCCCCACCTGAGGAATAGAGGTAACACCCCCACCTGAGAATGAAGGTAACACCCCCACCTGAGGAATGACATGGTAACACCCACCACCTGAGGAGGAAAGGTAAACACCACCCACCTGAGGAATACAGGTAACACACCCACCTGAGGAATAAGGTAACACAACCCACCCGAAAGGAATGAGGGTAACACCCACTGAGGAATAGGTGAACACCACCCACCTGAGTAAGAGGTAAAACACACCCACCAGATATAACCCACGAGGAATGAGGTTAACAGGACCCAACCCTGAGGAATAGGTAGGAAACACCCCCACCCTGAGGAATAGGTACCCACCATGAGGAATGAGGGTAACACCCCCACCCGAGAATAGGTAACCCACCTCGGAGGAAGGAGAAGCGGGTAACACCCCAACCCGACGGAAAATAAGGTAAACCCAACCTGAGGAATAAGATAAAACCACCGGCTAGGTATTACCTGCAGACACATGGCGTGGCAGTTAGTGAGGCCCTAGTGGTGGAGGTAAGGGATAGGTGAGATATTATATCTCTCAAATGGAAAATATTTACTGTAATGCCATTTAATGCCTTAGAGTCAGATCTTGCAGCCCCGCCTTTCACCATTATGCCATTAAATTAACATGTAATGAAGCACACAGTGCACCTTTTGCTTCAAATCATTTGACATGGAACCCTGTAAGGCTATGCTGCCTGGCAATGCAAAAAGCTTTTCAGCACAGCCTGGTAGTTAAGATGCAGAGCCAGTAACGGCCAACCCCCCATCTTTAAATGTTCCTCAGCCGCAGCACACTTTGGGCGAGCCGACTCCACCGCATTTGTGAGTGAGACGGGTGTGCGAGCAGAAGGACAATCGCGAGCCCGCATAGCAGCCAGAGAATTCTGTATTATCCGTGGGAATCGAGCGGACCTTTTTAAAGATGGGCGACCGTTCAGACGGCGAGGTGTACACGAGTGGAGCAAGTCCAGCGGGCGAATGGGGTGGCGGCGCAGGAACGGCGGAGATCTGCTCGCGGCCACACGTTCCCATTCCGCAATCCTTAGGCCAGTCTCCCGTTCCTTTCATTTTCATGCTGGCCAACATAACTGTAGTGCGGTTACAACGTTGGAGTACGAGGGCAGCGCCGAATTGTGTGACGAGCGTGCAATGAGGCTTAGGAGGTCCCTGACCCCAGGAGCTGGACAATCTAGCAGTATAACTCCTCTAATTCCAACCGCAGATAGCATTCTTCTAGATACCGTTCTCTGTCACATTATCCCAAATAAAGAGCCGTGACCGTGTGATAGTATGCGGAGACTCGGGGTAGTAGTCCCTGAATCCAATGAGATTAAATCCAAACCCGAATAATCTGGACGTCAAAGGCCAGAGTAATTCTAGGCCGGTGACGCTCACGGGTTACGGATACTCGCGGTTGTATAAATCTCGCAGGAACAGGCGAGAATCGTACTTCCACAGGCACATTCTTCATTCTCGTTGGATAAAGACGCGAGATAGAAAAACGATATATCGAGATTCCATTCCAACATTTCGAGGTCAGATTACGCCGCGTTGGTAATAATGGAAGAAGTTACGGGGTTAAAGGGAACACTGCTCATTAACCCTTCACAGTATTATAGAAAACTAAATGAATATATTTGGAGTTCAACTATCGACCCAGCCCCTCTTATCACGTGTTTGTTGGGGACCCGCAGGGTTGGGATTTGGGGGACCCTGCAGGGTTGGGATTTTTGGGGACCCGCAGTGCTGGGATTTGGGGACCCCGCAGGGCTGTGATTGGGGGACCCCGCAGGGCTGGGATGAGGACCCGCAGTTGCGGTGATTTGAGGGGACCCCGCAGGGCTGTGATTTGGGGCACCGCAGTGCTGTGATTGGGGGACCAGCAGTGCTGGGGCTTTGGAGGACCCACCGCAGTGCTGTGATTGGGGACCCAGCGAGGGCTGGGTTGGGGGACCCGCAGGGTTGGGGATTGGGGACCCGCAGTGTGTGATTGGGACCCCAGGGCTGGGATTTGGGGACCCCGCAGGGTTGGGATTTTGGGAACCCCGCAGTGCTGGGGATTGGGGACCCCGCCAGTGCTGGATGGGAACCCCGCAGGGCTGTGATTTGGGGACCCGCAGGGTGGATTTGGGGGACCCCGCATGGGCTGGGATTTGGGACCCGCAGGGCTGAGGATTTTGGGGACCCGCAGTGCTAGTGTGGTGATTTTGAGGACCCGAGGGCTGTTGGGATTGGGAACCCCGCAGGGCTGGGATTTGGAGGACCCCGCAGTGCTTGTGATTTGGGGACCCCGCAGGGCTGGGATGTTGGGGACCCGCAGGGTTGGGATTTGGGGACCCGCAGTGCTGTGTTATGGGGACCCCACAGGCATGGATTGGGGACCCCGCAGGGTTGGGATTGGTGAAGCACCCGCCCGTGCTGGGATTTGGGGACCCCGCAGTGCTGGTAGGATTTGGGAACCCCGCAGCGTGCTGTGATTTGGGGACCCCGCAGGCGGGATTTGGGGAACCCCGTGGGCTGGATTGGGGGGTACCCAGCAGGGCTGGGATTGGGGACCCCTCAGGGCTGGGATTTGAGGTATGTGCGTATGTAGGTACAGGCTCCGTCACTGACAATCCAGATTGCACAAATAGTAAAAAAATAACCGTGGGAATAATTATTAGCATTGCAATGTCAGCATAAAAACAAACAGCCTCAAAAGCGAAAACGGTGCGACCACGACCGAATCTGGGGGGGAACTATATCTTATGCAGGATAAAGTTCATTCTATCCTAAGATGGACAAAACAAAATATTATTCGAACTAAAAGCGGCCCTCGGTGAGCAGCAGGAAATAAGACTAACATGTTCACAATCAGTGCAATCAAATAAAGAATATTATCTCGTCCCTCTGCAACAGTGCTTACAAGGCCACCAACAGGTCAGGCTTCAGGATATTCCCTGCTTCAGCACAGGTGATGGCAGCGAAGACCGAGCCACTGGTGAGCCACCGTGCTGAAGCAGGATATCTCGAGAACTGACCTGTTGGTGGTCCATTGGAGCTGGAAATGCCCACCCTGCTGTGAGACCTGGTCGATCATTTCTAAAAAAACCAATCCCCGAAAGGAAATCGGAACATAATAAAAACTGCTCCAGAGAAGCTGGTTTGAATAAAAACGGTGCGGGAGCCAACAGAGGAATTAATAACTACAGCTGAACTTCCCAACGCAGAAGATCTCTCAGATGATAACACGTATACCGGGCCTGTGTCTGCCCCAGAATTATTACAAGATTGCCTCGGACCTGGTACCAGAGCTGCAGAAGTTATTTCATCGTTCCTGTCCCTCTTCCATGACGAGAGAAATGGATTGTATTAGTTCCAGGAAGGAAGAGAACAGACTTATTGGGCAGGTAAGCAAACCAGTAGCTTTAAGTAGTCTTCTTACATCAGAACTGTGTATACGCAGAAGTGTGGCAATCACACAGAGCTATGGGTTGTGCCATGATCTTGTAGCTTTCATCCTCGGAGACACGATTGACGACAATACTACATGATTATACATTGATCAACTCTTGATACCACCGCAGAAAACCAACGCATCCAGAGCCTCGAACACGAAAAATGCATGTGACAGATCGAGTGTCCCTTTGTGTCAAAACCTCTAAAGCCTTTAATTTGGGGGGGTGGGGGATTTCCACAACAGGTAAAACAATTAAACCATCCGTACCGTGATCTAGGAGGTAAAGTCGCAGTTCTGACGTATCCTGTATGTCATCATTTGGCCAGCGATTCAAGGCAAAATCCAATCACATTTGTTCCAATCCTGAGATCACCGGCGTCGCGTACGATTGGTAATTCGGCATGATGAGGCCCGTGTTGTCGAAAGACATTGACCCAACGCGTTCATCCTCCCTAACTTGTTCAGGAGTGGTGGAGACTCTGGGGAGGGAAATTGGCCAACCGTTAAAATGAATGGCAAAAATCAAAAGATCTTGATATCCCCAAAATGCAACAAAACACCTGCAAGAAATGGAGATTGTTTTTTAATGGTGTACAAAATGCGTTTAATATTTCCCCCAACATACTGTATGAAACCCTATTAAGGCTAATTTTACGGCCTGATTCAAAAAAGATCCTGGGGGAACAATATGGTAGAATGGAAGGACGGGATATCGTGGATAGGGAGGATGAAGGTATTAAGATGAATTACTGCTCAAATGAACTATCATATTCCATACTCTTCTGTTATTATAATTATTATTATTATTCTCCTTGTGTGAGCTGTATGTAAAAACACGAAGCGGCATTTGCGCCAGTATTGGGATCCCGCGTATCCGCGGCTCTGTCCCAACGCCGGCGGATCGGGACCTGCCATTCTGATCACACGCTACAATGACTTCATCAGGTCAGTGTCCCGGCACTAACGATGGGAGGAGATAATGAGCACGGGCTGTTACCGACCTGCTGAGCCAGGGGGCAGCAACTCAGGCTCAGGGGGACACCACGATTGTCCGGTTTAACGGATATCCCTGCTTCAGCACAGGGGGCTCAATCAGTGGCTCATCAGTCAATGATGGGCGTGTGATTTTCCATGGCTGGACCTGCACCCACGCCGCGGAGGGTGAGATTTAAGAAAGTTTGGGAAATCTATTGTATGTTCTTGGGTATTAAACTTCAGCCACCCCCTAAATATAGGACAAACAAATAGGGGAGCGATGGATAAGTAGATGCCACGATAAAGAATGAGACCGAGGAAGCCGTGCCATCGGCGAAAAGCTTGCTCTAATTCTTGAAGTCTTTGGAACACTGGGGTTCCGTAATGAGGGGAGCAGTTTGCAGCACAGCCGCGCCCAGAACTGCCATCAATCCCAACTCCGGACCGCGGAGAGAGAGAGCGGCACGGGGGCACCGGTGCAACCCGCAGCCCGGGAAACCCACCAGTTAGTACATACTAGCTGAGTGCATTATTGTGGATTTTAATTATGGGATTAACGTGGAAGTTTTAAAGAGCACCTGTGATTCCCAAACTTTTATTTTGCCTCACCACCACGCCCTCTCTTAACGGGGGGGGAGGAAGAGCCCAGAACGGGGGGGAACGAAATAGAGCATGCATTGAACCCCATGCTCCGCCAGCAAGAGTAACGTACCACAAACCCCTGGAATATCTTGACGGGGAAACCTAGGTGTAATACCATAAAGACAACTGCCCTGCGACTTACTCAACTGCGGCAGTGTTTCCGTGAGGTATTTCTATATTTATATGGAACCACAACGACCCCTCTGCACTCAACTGCAGAACGGGTCACCATCTACACAAAAGATACAACTTTGTATTACACACGTATACACACTGTAGACATTGTGTCCACTGTGTGACTTCCCTGTATACACACGGGACAGAGATGGGACACTAGACATTGTGTCACTGTGTGACTTCCCTGGTATACAACGGGACGAGATGGGACACTTAGCATTGTGTCACTGTGTGACTTCCCTGTATACACACGGGCAGAGATGGGCACTAGGACATTCTGTGTCCACGGTGGAACTTACACTGTATTACCACGGGGACAGAGAGTGCGGGAACTTAGACATTGTGTAACTGGTGGACTTCCCTGATACACACGGGACAGAGATGGGGACACTAGAATGTGTACGTGTGGACTTCCCAGTATACACACGGGACAGAGAATGGGACACTTGACATTGTGGCACTGTGTGACTTCCCTTGTATACACACGGGACAGAGGAGATGGGACACTTAGACATGGTCACTGGTGACTTCTTGATAACACAAGGACAGAGATGGACACTTGACATTGTGTCACTCTTAATAAGCTTGATAAACAAAAAGGAACAGATGGGGTTATAACTCCCAGAAAGTAACCGGGCGAACATGAAGGGTCAAAGTCCTTGCAGTGTGTACGATCGGCCAGCATTTTGGCGCTTGTGTACCGACGCCAGCGCCGTGTTTGCACAAAGAATTCCAATTGGGAGAAATCCCGAATTACAATCAAAATTACAGGTTTTTTATAGTATGAAATGAATCACAGGAAACAAAGCGCACAGCACGAGGTGGGGTGTCCACGGCGCGAGTGGGGGTTCCGGCGTGGGTGGGGGTTCCGGGCGAGTGGCGTTACCGGCGCTTTTATGAACCTCTCTGGTGCGCGGTCGCTGGCGCTCTTTGTCCTTGCATCAGAGGCACGGCATTGTGAATGCAGTGAGGCACGGGCGCGAGACCGCGAGGAGGAGGGGAGGGGCGCACGAGGAGTGGTCTGGTCCTGCTGTGACGACTCTGCGTTTGTGTAATGTTCGTGGGGGAATATAAATAATAACTTATTGCCACGATAGGGAGGGAATTATCGGGGGTCCACAGAGTGGATGGCTTGTGGAGTGGAAGGTTCAGCAGAAGCGGTCGTGTCCACCAACAGCCTGACCTCCATCTTATCTCCCGCGTGGCGCTTGACAACCTAGGGGACCACGGCGCAGCAGGTCACAAGGAATCAAAGTATCAATCCCCTGTCCGTTATTAGGGGGGAACGGGGTGTGCCTGTCTCTCAGTTATTAGGGGGGCTGCTCATGATAATATACATTGAGATATGTACTTTAAATCCATCTGGTGCTTCAGGGGTAATGTGATGGGAGTTTTGGGATATTACCACGTGTTGGGGTCGGTTAACGGGCCCGGACTTTCTTCGGGTTTGTGCGTGTCGTCAACGAGCATTAATATGGGAGGGGTTTCGTCCTGGATAGCCACTTCAGCACAAAAAGGAAAAACATGCGACGCAGCGCAGCAAATAGCGAGGAGGAGGGCAACGCCAAAAGTAAAAAAAAGTTTATTTGGCCCAATAAACAGAAGAGACATGTGTCCGCGTACGACCTGCGCTTTATCAGGGGCCGGGCGTTAGTAGAATGTTCCGCGTACGCTGCGCTTTACAGGGGCCGTGGTTAAAACCATGTCCGCGTACGCTGCGCTTATCAGGGCCGTGTAAACATGTTCCGACGTACGTGCGCTTTATCAGGGGCTCGTGGTCAAACATGTTTTAGCGTTACGATGCGCTTTATCAGGGGCCTGTGGTAAAAACAGTCGCCGTACGCTGCGCTTATCAGGGGCCGTGGTAAACATGTTCCGCGTACGCTGCGCTTATCAGGGCCGTGGGTAAAATGTCCGACTGCTACGCTGCGCTTATAGGGGCCGTGGTAAACATGTCGCTCTTCTGTGATTGGCCAATAACGTTTTTAATTTTGCGTTGCCCTCCTCCCGTTATTTGCGGTGGTCTTGTGGCGTCGCCAGTTGTTTTTTCCTTTTTGTGCTGAACAGCAAGCAAACATCGCCAGGAACAGGCACCGGGAGAAGCCTTTGCTCCTGCAGGACGTGTTGGAGGACAAGGATCGTTCTTCACATCGCCAATGTCCCTGGTTCAGTCAATTTTGGGATTTATGTTTTGGAATAAGAGGTGGGCGTCATTAATTTCATATCCTGGATGTGTTGCTCTGAGTCAGAGAAGGGAGGCGACGCCATCTTATCAAATCCAATTGTTATTGTATCCCACTCGTCATGGGGGTAACCTCCCTTATATTGTGTGACATATTCAGACCTTATTTGGAGAACCCAGAATCAGTTTTTGTCTTGTATATACATATATTTATAGGAGTGGAGATTCGTTGGTCTTTCCTCCCTCTGCTGGGATTACTTTTTGTAGAAGCCTCCGTTTCCTAATTTAAATTCATATCCGTGGTATTATAGAAAACCAAATGCTGGTAATGAGGGGATGGCAGAGGGTTGTTGATAATACAACCATTATGGAGGCGCGAGATAAGGGACCCAGCTTAGTCATGTAGGAGGGGATATAAAATCTGCCCCTGTGACAACTTCCGATAAAAACACTGGTCTTTTTAGAGAATGGACTAGTCTCAAAGAATTCCTGGAGGGTTCTGCCAGGGTTCAGGGGGCTAACAGAAAGTATAAAACCAAAGAGTGTGTTTATTAACAATGAGGAATATCATGGATGTCATCTCCTCTGCATAAGAAGAGTTACACATCGGATCATGTCACAGAATGCATTGTTCTGACATCACACACTGCACGTTTCTTGACATCATACAACTGGGTTTGGGTTGGTTTGACAGGAACTGCGGACAGATATTAATTTGTCACTCAGGTTTTTAGGGTTAAATCGGTCATGTTTAGTCATCGGTTATGCCATGAGAGCGGGTCAAGTATTAATGCTAGCTCACGTGTCGTAAGTATCACAGAAGTGAGATTATGAGTGTGTTGTGTATCTAATGGGCAAAACTTAAATGCAGGTTGGTAAAGTTTTTTTTTAATCTGTCGTAAAACTGCCAATCTCAAAGCCGATTTACGACGGGGTAGGGGTGGGATTGGGGTGGGATTATGTGGGATTGGGGGGGGATTATGTGGTTTTCCATGGGGAAAAATATAATTTACGCTAATTTGGACCAAACACGTGATATCTTATGGTACGGAACCAGGGACCTCTGGTAATGGATAGGAATTTTATAGTTTATCATTTTTATTTTGAGAACTGTCTGCATTTATGGGATTTGTTTATGTTCTTGGTAAGCCCTGTTGCTTAATATAAGTACGGTATTTTTAGATTAAATGAATGAGATAGATATATATTATTAACATTTAATACGTGATGACTTGGGCGCGAAGAACGCTCTGGAGGAGAGTATTTACATTTTCTGACACATTTTGCTACAACGGATTTTTTGTACTTAAAGTCATAGAAAAAAAACGATTTTTTTCTGTTAATAAACAGGGGACCTGGGACCCTGGGGCAAATATAATGTGACATCTTAGTTGAATTTCAACGGTTGGGGACAGCAAGGCAGCAGCAGCAAGCATATAGATATGATTGCAATTGAGTAAGGGGGTTAATATAATCATCAAGAGGTACCTGGCGCAGGCGGAAAGGTGAGTTGGCTAGAGAGCCGTGTGTATACACCGGTTGCATATCAAACACGTGTATTCACAGTATTAGGGGGGGCTATGGTCCTGGTATCACAAGTTATTAGGGGGGGCTGCTCCTGATCACCGTTATTAGGGGGGATGCTCCTGTATCACAGTTTACTAAAGAGGAGGTAGGCTCATCTTCATTTTCGGCCTCTGCTCGCTATCCACATGTTAGGGGTCAGTCCACGTGCTCCTCCGTCCTTCCCACGCACGGGGGTCCTACCTCACCGGCCCCTTTGCGTTGTGCTCCCGAGCTGATAACTAGTAGAGGAGTCCTTGGGCAGGGAGGAGGAGCCGGGGATGGTTTGTGAAGCAGGAGTCCTCAGGGCAGGGAGTTATTGAGCCATGCGGGTATGCAGCCGCCGCACAGGATGGATTTTTGCCACGTCCTTGGAGACGCCTGCTGCTGAAGATGGTGTAGATTCAGGGGTTGGTTGCAGTGTTCAGCTGGCAAAGCCATATGAGGATGGTTAATGGCAGCGTCATGCAGGGGGGAAAGCACCAAAAGCAGTGTGACACCAGTGTTCGTGTGCAGGGGGGAGCACAAAAGCAGTGTGACACAGTTGTGGTGTGCAGGGGGGGAGCACAAAAAGCAGGGTGACAAAGTGTTCGTGTGCAGGGGGGAAGCACAAAGCAGATGTGACATAGTGTTAGTGTGCAGGGGGGGGAGCACACAGCAGTGTGTGACACAGTTGGTGTGTGCAGGGGGGAAGCACAAAGCTAGTGTGATTTGGTGTGGACATCAGTGTTAGTGCAGGGGGGGCGGGGGGAGCACAAAGCAGTGTGACATCGTGTTTGTAGTGTGCAGGGGGGGAGACAAGACAGTGTGACACAGTGGTAGTGTGCAGGGGGGAAGCACAAACGTGTGACACTGTGTTAGTGTTGTCAGGGGGGAGCACAAAGCGTGTGGACACAGGGTGTGGGCAGGGGGGGAAGCACAAGCAGTTGTGACACTGTAGGTGCAGGGGGGAAGCACAAAAGAAGTGTGAAATAGGTTAGTGTGCAGGGGGGGGGTGAGAAACAAAGCAGTTGGTGATGTGACACAGTGTTTAGTGGGCAGGGGGGGGGAGCACAAAAAAAGGCAGTGTTGACACAGTGTTAGCTGTGCAGGGGGGGAAGCACAAAGCAGTGTGACACAGTGTTAGTGGGAAGGGGGGGGAGCACAAACCGTGTGACAAAGTGTTTAGTGTGCAGGGGGGAAGCACAAAGCAGTGTGACACAGGTTAGTTGTGAGGGGGGGGGAGCACAAGCAGTGTGACATAGTGTTAGTGGGCAGGGGGGGGGGGAGACAAAGAGTGTGACACAGTTGTTAGTGTGCAGGGGGGGGGAAGCACCAAAGCCGTTGTGACACAGTGTTAGTGTGCAGGGGGGGAGCAACAAAGCAGTGGACACAGTGTTAGTGTGCAGGGGGGAAGCACAAAGCGTGGGACACGTGTTAGTGTGCAGGGGGGGGGGGGGAGCACAAAGCAGTGGAATATGTTAGTGGGCAGGGGGGAGCACAAAGCAGTGTGACAACAGTGTTAGTGTGCAGGGGGGGGCGCACCAAAAAGCAGTGTGACATAGGTTAGGTGCAGGGGGGGAGAACAACGCAGTGTGGACCAGGGTTAGTGTGCAGGGGTTTTTGTGGGAGCACAAAGCAGGGACCAGTGTTAGTGTGCAGGGGGCGCACAAAAGCAGTTGTGACACAGTGTTAGTGTGCAGGGGGGGAAGACAAAGCAGTGTGAAATAGTGTTGTGTGCAGGGGGGAGCACAAAGAGTGTGACCACGGTTAGTGTGCAGGGGGGGGGGAAGCACAAAAGCAGTGTGACCACAGTGTTAGTGTAGGGGGGAGCAACAAAAGCAGTGTGACATAGTGTTAGTGGCAGGGGGGGAGAACAAAGAAGTGTGAACATAGTGTTAGTGTGCAGGGGGGGGAGCACAAAGCAGTTGTGACACAGTGTTATGTGCAGGGGGGGGGGCAACAAAGCAGTTGGAAATAGTGTTAGTGTGCAGGGGTGGGGAGCACAAGCAGATGTGACACATGTTAGTGTGCAGGGGGGCAGCACAAAGCAGTGTGACACAGGTTAGGTGCAGGGGGGAGCACACAAAGCAGTGTGACACAGTGTAGTGTTGCAGGGGGGGGGACCAGGGGGGGAAGCCACAAAGCAGTGTGACACGTGTTAGTGTGCATGGGAGAGCACAAAGCATGTGTGATCACAGTGTTAGTGTGCAGGGGAGAAGCACAAAGCAGTGTGACAAAGTGTAGTGGCAGGGGTGAAGCACAAAGCAGTGTGACACGTTGTTAGTGTTGCAGGGGGGAAGAACAAAGCAGTGTGACACAGTGTAGTGTGCCGGGATGTGAAAGCACAAAGCAGTGTGACACAGTGTTAGTGGGCGGGGGGAAGCACAAAGTAGTGGACATAGGTTAGTGTGCGGGGGAAGCACAAAGCCGGGAACCAGTGTTAGTGTGCAGGGGGGAAGCACAATGCGTGTGACACAAGTGTTAGTGATTGCAGGGGGAAACACAAAGACGTGTGGACACAGTGGTTAGTGTCAGGGGGGGAATGCCACAAAGCCAGTGTGAACAAAGTGGTAGGTGGAAGGGGGTGAGAAAAAATGACATGGATCGACACAGTGGTTAGGTCTAGGGGGGGAGCACAAGCAATGTGAAACAGCTGGTAGGTTAGTGTGCAGGGGGAGCACAAAGCAGTGGGACACAGTGTTCTGTGCCGGGGGGAAGCACAAAACCGTGGGACCAAGTGTTAGTGGGCAGGGGGGGGGGGGAGCACAAAGGCAGTGTCACACAGTTTAGTGTGCAGGGGGAGCACAAAAGAGCGTGTGACACCGTGTAGGGTGCAGGGGGCAGCCAGAGCAAAAGCAGTGTGACACCGTGTTAGGTGCAGAAGGAAGCACAAAGCAGTGTGACACCGTGTTAGTGTGCCAGCGGGGGAGCACAAAGCAAGAAGTTGTGACACAGTGGTTAGTGTGCAGGGAGGTGGGGAGGCAGAGTATCATACTTATTGGGGGTTCAGGGACTACACTTCCCATATTTTATTTAACTGCTTTGCAATATGATGCAGGCCCTGTTGTCTTAAGCCAAGGGGGGGCTCAACTCCCATCTCCTCCCCCCCCCCCCTCCCACAGGTCAGTTTTAAGGATACCCAGCTTCAGAACAATTTGCTCAATAGATGACCGGGCCTCTGATTGCCCATCTTTGCTGAACAGGGCGGTGGGATATCCTGACATGAAAAACCTGACAGTAAGAGGGGGGGGGGGCTGGAGGCACTGAATGAATTGAACCCCCTGGTTGAGCCAATAAGGCGGGGCATCTGCTTTATAATCACCGGTGTTTCTCTGTCATGTTCTAACATATGATATTAACCCCCTCAGGGAGGACACGCAGGGGCAACCACTACTGTAATCCATCCAGAAGAGCATTCTGATCCACACGTTTCCTAGAGAGACCCGAACCCGTGTTGGTAACCTACCCAAGGTGGCTACGCTGGGTGTAAGAGCAAGCCAAACATTTCCAGGCATATAACATGAGATAAGGTCGTCTCCGGATGTCAGGATCTGGTTTCTGTTGCCAAAGCCTCTGTTCCTGTCGCCCTGCTGGGACCCGATCTCCTGCCCCTGTCCTCTCTCACAGGAAACCTTTAATCTATCAGGAAATCCATTATCTATCCAAGGAAAACCCCTTATTCTCTCCAGGAACAAAAACCCCCCACTTCTTCTCCAGGAACCCCTTCTCCCAGTAACCCCCTTCTCTCTCCCAGGAAACCCCTTCTCTCTCCCAGGAAAACCCCTCTCCTCTCCCAGGACCCTTATCTTCCCAGGGAACCCTTCTATCTCCCAGGAAACCAGTATACTCCCCCAGGATCCCCCTTCTCCTATCCCAGGAACCCCTTCTCTATCCCAGGAACCCACTTCTATCTCCAGGAACCCCTTCTCTCTCCAAGGAACCCCTTCTTCTCCCAGGATACCCCTTCTCTATCACAGGATTCCCTTCCTCTACCAGGAAAACCATTCGCTCTCCAGGAACCCCCTTATCTCTCCCAGGAACCCTTCTCTCTCCCAGGATCCCCTTCTCTCTCCTAGGATCCCCTTCTCTCTACCAGGAACCCAATTTCTCTCCAGGAACACCTTATCTCTCACAGGAATACCCCTTTCTTCTCTCCCAGGAACCCCTTCTATCTCCCAGGATCCCGTTATCTCACCAGGAACCCATTTATCTCCCCAGGAACCCCTTCTCTCTCCCAGCGATCCCCTTCTCTTTCCCAGGAGGAACCCCTTGTCTCTCCATGATCCCCTTCTCTCTCCCAGGACCCCTATCCTCCCAGGAACCCCTTAATCTCCACAGGAAACCCTTCCCTCTCCACCAGGATCCACGTATCTCTCCCAGGATCCCCTTTCTCTCCCCCAGGAACCCCTTGTCTCTAACAGGAACCCCTTCTCTCTTCCGTATCTCTCTCCCAGGAACCCCTTCCTCTCCCAGGAAACCTTCTCTCTCCCAGGAACCCCTTCTCTTCCCAGGAACCCCTGTCTCTCTTCCCAGGAACCCCTGATTTTCCTCTCCAGGGAATCTCCTCTCTCCCAGGAACCCCTTCTCTCTCCAGGAATACCCCTTCTCTCTCCCAGGAAACCCCTTCTCTCTCACAGGAACTATCTCTCACAGGAACCCCTATCTCTCCCCAGGAATCAGTATCTCACCAGGAACTCCTCTCTCCCAGGAAAACACCTTCTCTCTCCCAGGAACCCTATCTCCAGGAAACCCCTTCCTTCATAGGCCCCTTATCTCTCCAGGATCCCCCTTCTATCTCCCAGGAACCCTTCTCTCTCCCTAGGTTCACCATCTTTACAAGAGTTCCCCATTATCTCTCCAGGGAAACCCACCATTATCTCTACCAGGACACTCCATCTCTCCCAGGAAAAAACCCCCTTATCCTCCCAGGAACCCCTTATCTCTTCCAGGAAACTCCTCTCCCCAGGAACCCTATCTCGCTCCTTGTTTCTCTCCGTCAAATCTCAATAAAATTGACAGCATTACCTTTGTAAGAAAAATGTTCTCACAGTCCTGAGGCGGACAATCAGAAAAATAAAGGATCGCTGTATCAGCACAGGGAGAAGGAGCGGCTCGCAGTGAGTAAAGACCACTGGACTGGCAATGAGATTGCTGCAGGGGACCTGGTCCTATTCCCGGTGTCGGCGCCTGGTGACCTTGGGCAAGTCATTTTAATCCGTGGCCGCAGGCACCAAAAAAACATAGATTGTAAGCTTACGGGGCAGGGGGGACCGTGCTGCAAAATGTATCGTAACGCGCTGCGTCAATTAGCAGCGCTATACAAGAACATGCATTTTTATTATTAGTACTTCGTAGCATAACAAGTTTTTCCCTGCACCTACGGATCAAAGATTTTGTACTCCAACTTTTCCCTGTCTGGTCCCAACTTTACCTACCTATCTGGGGGAGAGTAAAGTAGGAGGAGAGGGGGGAGTTATATTGGCACAGATTATAATCGAGGGATGTATCACATTCTGCGTCTCTGTCCAGATTGCACCTTGGGGGGGTTTGTCAGGTAGGAGGGAGAGTGGGTTTTTGGGGAGTTACATGGTGCAACAACAGATTCTAATGAGCATGTATCACATTGTGTCTTCGGTCCCAGCTTGCACCTTGGGGAGAAGTCAGTAGGAGAGTTGGGGAGCATTAAATGGTGCACAGATTATAAGAGATGTATACATTCTGCGGTCTGCCCAGTTTGTCCACATGGGGAAGATGTTCAGTAGGAGGAGTTTGGGGGCGTTACATGGGGCACAGATATAAATGAGATGACACATTCTGCGTCCTGTCCCAGCAGCACTTGGGGGAGGGTAAGAGAGTGCTTATCTATGTGGAGTGGTAAGAGAGTGCTTCTCTGTGTGGAGTGGTAAGAGAGTGCTTCTCTGTGTGGAGTGGTAAGAGAGTGCTTCTCTATGTGGAGTGGTAAGAGAGTGCTTCTCTGTGTGGAGTGGTAAGAGAGTGCTTATCTATGTGGAGTGGTAAGAGAGT